>LHUT01002125.1:20871-31957 GCA_001412135.1 Silene latifolia subsp. alba
TTGACCCGTCTTTAGTTATAGACGAATAGTTGTCGTCTATAATGAGATTTTGTGTATTCAGATACCCTTCTGGCAGGAAGAAGTAGGTGTCTTCGCAACTAATTAACCCCATACAATCATATCAGAAGAACAACATGGTAGAGTATTAGTTACACAAATTGCATCTAAACTACTACAGATTTACAGGGATATCGGAGAGACACTCATTTTCTCTCTTAGCAAAGCTTAAAGCATTAATCCCATTCATTCTCTCTAGCAACTGGCAGTCTGACTTTGTCTTGACTTCTCCTTTCGCTCAAACCTCATACTTCGAGCATTTGATTGCTCCTCTCGCCTCTAGGATTAATAAAATCTCATCCACCATAAAGGAGAAAAGCAAGTCTTGAACAAATTCACACTTCCTGGCCTCCTCCTCCAGTCCTCCACACTCGTAGCCCTTCGGTGCAGGTTGCTGGGCACTTCCTGAGCATTTTATCACTGCTGCTTCTGGAAGTGAGCATGTTGCCCGGGAAGAATGTGACTTTAAAGAAGTCGGTCTTACTTTCTTCCCGAGTCTTTTCTACAGTCTTTTACTCATATCTTCAATCTTTGATCTTAAGACGATAAATTAATTCAATTTTTTTTACTACTGAGTACTGAAATGTAAGATTGCCCATTCTTCCTTGTCCGGTCGTGGTACAAACGAGTGTTACCCTTGTTATTACGTACTAGTTACATTCCAAACTTGGTGTTATTGCTGTTGTCCTGCAACTTTCCGTCATCCTTGTGCAGACAACCTGCGATTCCCTGCAACTGCTGTTAACTAGCTGCTGTCTTAGTACATTAATCATTTAATAATACTTTTCAACACCTGTAAACCATCAAAAACATTCCAAATCCATTACATAAGAATCTCAAAAGAAAGCCTAACTAAGATGACATAACCAGATTCATGACGACTTCATCTGAACTGGACTAAACATTTAAGCTACAGATCCGAGGCCGAAACTACCCACCCAATATAGAAACCTATATCGCACCAAAAAAAAAAAATATAGAAACCTATAACTATCAAACCTAATCGAGTGTGGTGAAGAAAAGCAAGCATACCACTCAAAGAAAGAGTACTCTGGCACTTGGTGAAGACCTCTGGAAGCTCGACACATGCGTAACAAAATCCAGTCTCTCCACAGCCGTTAATCCACACTGGTTCGGAACAATTACCAGTTTCTCCAAGACAGTGGCGCTTTTGAGCAAGAATTCTATTAGTTGAAGCTGATGTTTCCAAGGTTTCACATAGCCATGGAGGGTGACGGTCTTCAGTTTTGGCATCACACAAGGATAAGAAAGCTCTACAGGAGGCAAATCGGTACTGGCTCGGAAAGCCTGACCAGAAAATAAATCAGGGGTATTGCATACACTCTCATAAGTCAAAGTTGTGTCTGTAACTATAGTGAGTTCTTCCAAGTGTTTTGTACTTCTCATCAACTGATAGAAGCCCAAGAGGCAGCTTTGACAGAATATTCGCAATCCCAAAACTACACACTTCCATCTGATTTGTAAAAGATGCAAGTCATCTATTGAGTGGAAGAATGGCTGAAATGGAAGGACATTCAAATTAGTAATATAAATATACTATATAATCTTTTCCTGAAGCACTCATCACATCATAGAGAATAAGCCAAACCATAAATAATCAGTGAAAGGTTGGTTCAAAGCAGCGTATTTGAAGAATTAGCTGAATAACTTAAACCTCATAGTAATCACAGGAAGCTAACATTTGTCATAAACCAATGAAAAACATTATAGTATTACTTTGAAGAAAAGACCAAGAACTTACCTCGGAAGCATTAAGTGATAACTGGAAAACTTCACAATGTGAGAACTTCTCCAAAAATATGTCAAACAATCTAAGTTCATCCTCATCATCCCAATCAACGTACAACCACTTGAGGTAGACATCTCGAACAGATGAAACATCAATGACGTCTGGTATCCGCACAATTTCCAATTCCAAAGTTTTAAGATTGGGGAAATCAAACAACCAAGTAGCATTAGATGGTTCGTCTTCAGTAAGAACAAGAGATAATTTACGAATGTTTGGAGCACTAAATCTCAGATTACTTATAGAATAAGGTTCCACAATACACAGTTCTTCTAAGGAAGGGCATCCACATATAAATTGTTCGAATGCCTCCTCACACATATCTGTGCGGTTAAATATAAGCTTCTTTAGAGATCCCAAGTTCACTTGAAGTTCCTGATAGATAATACAAAAACAGAGTTCAAGTGTAACAAGTGATTGACTGGTGAAATTTTGGAAGTCGGAACTGTCAGAGTACTCATAACTAACATCAGAGAAATATATTTCCTTTGCCTGTTTATCCAAAGCAAACCTCAACCACGTTCTTATATCATCACCAGCTTCCATTCTTTCGCCCACATGACGGCACCCTAAATGAAGATGAAATTTATCAATGAAGGGTGTTTTGTGAAGCGCCAACACATTGCGGACGAAAATGTAGAATCGCCCAACATCATTGTTTGTCCATTTATCATCCGGAACCATCTTATTGAGGACTTCTTTAGCATCGAACTTAAGAGTAGGAATCAAAGTCCAAAGGTTTCCAAATGGACGAATCAACATAGTTCTAACAGCATCGACAGTGGGCAAATAAGAAAGAATATGGACAATTACTTCATCCGGCATTTCACTCAACCTATCATAGTACCCTAAAGAACACTTATGCTTTCGAGGCTCGATAGTTCTCATTTGTTTACCTAAAATAATTTCAAAATAAAAATCTGATTCAGATTTCAAAAAACCAACCCATATCAAGCTAATCACAAACCTAATCACTTTCAAAATAGCGGAGCATAATCATATGTGTGTGTCAATCATCATTTGTTTACTCTTGTAATCAACGTAAGCAAATGAATGTTACAAAGGGAGTATGATACTATGATGAAATAAATAAAGAAATTACAGAATGAGTATGACAAAAAAAAAGTTGAAAGGGATAATAGAAGTAAGATCTCAAATTAATTTTAATTGAAAAATGATAAATCGAAATTACCTTGTTTAAATGAGCAACACGATTCTTGAGGACGCCTGAGAATTTAGAGATGTTTAGGAGAAGGATATCAGAAATGGATGGGGGTGTGTTGCATCTTGTACTACTTCGACTTTTGTGTTTGACACGATTCACCCAAATATTCGACTTTTGTGTTTGATACGACTCACCCAAAAGGCCAAAATATTCCCAACAATCTACACCCACTTTTACGGAAATTATTCAATGACTGAATGTGAGTTAGTCCTGGGAAATCGGGCTAACGGGTTGGATTTGGGTCGGGATATTTCGGATCGTGCCAATTCGGGTTTCTCAAATTTTCGGGTTAACTCGGATCGGAACGGGTCATTTTGGATTTCGGGTTTGTTTCGGGTCAAACGGGTCATGTTATTTTGGGTCAGGTCATTTTCGGGTCAATAATTAAGAGAGAAAAAGGTATTTCAAGTCTTTTGGGGTCAATTAGAGTTATTTTTTGTCGGGTCATTTTCGGGTTGAGTGGTTTCGGGTCAGGCATTTCGGGCCGGGTCTATTACGGGTCCATGAAAGCTCGGGTCATTTTCGGGTCGGGTCGGGTCTATTCGGNTGGTTTCGGGTCGGGTCTGTTACGGGTCCATGAAAGCTCGGGTCATTTTCGGTGCGGGTCGGATCGATTCGGGCTTCCGGTGTCATTCTTGTGCGACAGTTTGGGTCGATTTCGGGTCTCGGGTCAACCTTTTTAGGTTGGGTGAATCGGGTCGGGTTGATTTTGCTAGGTCTAATCTGAGGTGAGTCTGACGGGGATAATCTATAAAGTATGAGATGAATCTGAGTAATAAAGAAATAATAAAAATAAGTGGAAAGTTGATGTGACAGTGTCTTAAGAAGAGTCTTATCGATAATCTTATATTCCTACGCTTACGTTTACTTTATTTTATAAGGGAGAAATAAAACAAATATAAATTATTGACTGGGGCGGAGAGAATAGAAGAATGAACGAAAAACACGTACAAAGGTGCATGTTAAAAAAGTGTACTCCCGATAATTTAATGAAAGACTTTATAAGTGTTAAAATGGTATTATATTTTACTCAATTGCAGAGATTTGAAATAGATGTGCTCACATGTGGGCTTGGGATTTGGGCTCGATGCGGATCAGGTTAGCATGATTTTTTTTCCCACGGACATGCAGGTTATCGGATTTTGGGCGGGTTTATGAACGGACCTTTGTAAATTTTGGAAAATACATAGTTCAAACCCGCTTTATTAGCGGGTCGAACGGGACGGGGCTAATGGATCATCCCAATTCCCATCTATGAACAACTATAATTTGAAATGAGTAAAAAGGGTTTAAATTGAACGTATCTTAATAGGGAGTACAACCTAATATTTTGGTTCAAATGAGTCATTTGTCTACTTAAACCTTACAAATGAGACCCTTTTGATTTAATTGAAGATATACATACTTAATCATATTCAACCTTTTGTTTTCATTTCTCTAATATATTTGAAGAGTATTATAATAAAATGGAAAGTATAGGCTGAATAGGAGGAAGAATATAACATCTTAAAACATGAAGTCAAACTATTAGAGCATCTCCAATGGTTCATCTAAAAGACCTACTTGCAATATTTGCAAAATAAAAAGCTTGTAAGCTGTAGCTTACCATAGGAAATTGAAAAAATTGGTTTGGCTTTCAAGCTATGTAGTTCTACCAAGCTACAACCAAGCCATGTAGCTTGATATTTTAAAAATAAAAATAATTTTTTTTCATTGGTTAAAAGGAATATTGTGGGCCCGTGTAAGCTACAAAGTGTTGTAGTTTATCATTGGACGGATACGTAGCTGAAGAGCGATGTAACTTAAGTCGATGTTGCAAATCAAGCTACACTACGTTGTAGCTGTCCATTGAAGATGCTTTTACTCACCTAATTAATTAATCTTCTACAATTAGCTGAACACACCGAGTTGTACTGAAATTCGGTAAAACAAGTGTTTTGCCCTCTCTATTACCTATCATTGTCCTTACTCGAGGACCTACATATATAGCATGAGTTATGAATTATGATCACGTTCAATTTAATGTCTCAAGCTTCTTTTATTTTCATCTCTATTATAATCTTTTGTGAGACTCATNNGAGACTCATCTTATATTATAATCTTACTTTCACCTCTATTTATGAAATGACTTCATGTAATATTGCAACATGAAATGACCCAATTTGAATAGTCTTGAAATAATTTAAAATGGTCTACAATTATCTTAATGCGGTCTAGTATAACTAATTTTATTAGACGCAAAATAAGCTAGAGATTAGTATGGGTCGAAAACCGAACAATATCGGACCAAAGATCGAAAAAAGAAGTTTGGTGGACCTTAGATCGAAAATTTTCGGTCGAACCGGGCCGAACACGAACTCAATGCAGTATTAGACTAAAATGGACCGAGAAGTAAGATATGTCGGTATTTAGTGCATATATATGATAAATAAACTTGTTAAAGTATAAAATATTTACTTTGTTTACGAAGTTAAGATTAGTCGTGCGAATATAAATCTCAGTTGACCAAAACTTTGCCTATTGTAGAGAGATTTTGATTTACCTTGGAGGAGCGAAAATTGATCCCTCAATCTCCCTAGTTACACTTTTTATTGGTTAAGGTTCTCCTGAAAGCGATCACAAATAAAGGAAGGGATTCCTTTTGTAGGACGGCTCAGAAATTTTCAGATCGTACTGAAAAATGGCACTGCAGATGGATTTTTATCTACAGCATCAACAAGCTGTCTAATAAGACGGAAATGGAAGAACTCTCGCCAAGAGTCAGCAAGTCTCTGTCTGGAATCGCGGTTTTCTTGCATGTCTTGCTCAAGAATGAAGACCCTTGCCAGTAGGGATACCACAATAGATCTATGATGATGTTCATTATCCCAAATATCGAATTTTAGCAGCACAAACTATACTTCACCACCAACAATAGCTGCACAAAATGATCATTAGTTTACCGCCCAACATTCCACAGACGTTAAAACACAGTACCCATAACGTATCCATACCGTACCGACAATATATAGGTGGACATGAGCTGATTCAAAATACAATCACATCATCAGTTCAGATACAAAAAATAAAGTTGTACTTAACAGAACTTAGAAGCTTATTTCAACATTTTCATTCGTGTCTTTATGTCCATTTGCATTTATATGTTACATATGCTATTGCTATTGATATAACTGTGGATGCAGGGTTTACTTATAACTACATACCTATTCTGCTATGGTTTCAGAAGGATTCGCAGTCGAGAAACTAAAAAGGCAAATTACCCCAATATAACTATGTATTCTGCTATGGTTTTACCAAGGTTTTTCACTAAAGAAAGTTAAAAAAAAAACATCTTGTATCATCACTGCTGTGATCATATGGAAGAACAAACTATTACAGTCGATAATTGATCAAAGTTTATCGATTTTATTAATGAATTGCATAGAACAACAATACAACAATGATATATTTATAGTTGTACATATGACAGTTATATAATACTCCGATTCGTAGTGACATTCCAAATTAACTCGGCATAGTTGCCGGTTGCCCTGCAACTTTCTGTCACCATTGTGCAGACAGACTGTGATGTCGTGCAATTGCTTTTAACTCACTGATATCTTAATATATCAATCATTTACTATTTTTTTTTTCAAATGCCTATACAACAACATTACCCTAGTGTCTCAATAGCTCCGCAAATTGCGAGGCAAGCCGGGTTGGATGTACGCAGGCTTACACTTGTGTAAGCTTTTTCCGAAATATAAACCATAAAACTATAAATCAGGGTAATGTCTGCGCATACATTTTCAAGTCACATTATCTCCAACATTGTTTCAGCATAAGATAACCAAGGAAGCATCAGATCACAAAACAAGTCAGATACACGGATTGAAGACCGAAAAATATCAAAAAAAAAACCTCTGAATTCTCATTAAAACTTTATCCAATTAAACACCCAAATTCAGTTTTTACCATTACGGGTTGGGAAACCCATGGAGGTAATTGTGTTGTTAGTCGAGAGGCAAGAGGGAGCTCAATCTTCTGCAGTCTGTTAATGGCAAAGGCAAACGATAACCACCGTATTTAAAGTCATCACAAATTCATGTTTAATAAAAATTCTGAAAAAATTCCGTGATGTGAAAATTACCAAAGACGGAAACCCAAAATTATGGAACCTAATAGAGTGTGGGGGAGAAAAGCAACCATACCACTCAAAGAAAAAGTACCCTGGCACTTCGTGAAAACCTTTGGAAGCTCGACACATGCATAACAAAATCCAGCTTCTCCACTGCTGTTAATCTACCCTGGTGCGGAACAATTACCAGTTTCTCCAAGACAATGGCGCTTTTGAGCAAGAATTCTACTAGTTGAAGCTGATGTTTCCAAGGTTTTGCGTAGCCATGGAGGGTGACAATCTTCAGATTTGGCATCACACAAGAATCAGGAAGCTCTATAGGAGGAAAAACAGTAAGATGATGAAAACCCTGACTAGGAAATAAATTAGGGGTATTGCATACACTCCTATAAGTTAGCTCTTTGGTTGTATGTATAGTGAGTTCTTCCAAGTGTTTTGAACTTCTCATCAATTTGTAGAAGCCCAAGAGGCAGCTTTGACAGAACACCCTTAATCCCAACACTACACGCTTCCATCTGATTCGTAAAAGATGCAAACCACCTATTGAATGAATGAACGGCTGAAATGGAGACATTGACATCATATAGGAATAAGCCAAACCATAAACAATCAATAAAAGATTGGTAAAAAGCAACATAATCAATGATCAGTAGAATAACGTAGACGGTAGACCACACACGGTAAGCAAGACCGTCAATAATCAAGGAAAGCTAATATCTATCATAAACCAATGAAAAGCATTATATTATTTTCAAGAAAGACCAAGAACTTGCCTCAGAAGCTTTAAGTGATAATTGGAAAACTTCACTACATGAGAACTTCTCCAGAAACATTTTAAACATTTTAATTTTATTCTCATCATCCATATGAAAGAACAGCAGCTCTTTCAGGTAGACATCTCGAACTGATGAAACATTGATGACGTCTGGTATCCTCCGATATATTTCCAAATCCAAACTTTTAAGATTGGGGAAATCCAACAACCAAGGATCATCAGATTCTTCGTCTTCCATAAGAACAAGAGATAATTTACGAATGTTTGGAGCACTAAATCTCAGATTCTTTATAGAATAAGGTTCCAAAATATGCAGTTCTTCTAATGAAGGGCATCCACATATAAATTGTCGCAATCCCTCCTCACAGATATGCAGATTGTAAAGTATAAGCTTCTTTAAAGATCCCAAGTTCACTTGAAGTTGGGGATAGATAGTGCAGTTACAGAGTTCAAGTGTAACAAGTGACTGACTTGTGAAATGGGGAAAGTCGGAACTGTTAGTAAAGTCATAACTAACATCACAGAAATATATTTCCTTTGCTTGTTTATCCAAAGCAAACCTCAACCACATTCTTATATCATCACTAGCCTTATTTCTTCTACGTTCATCAAACTGCGCTAAAAGAAGATGAAATTTATCAATGACCGTTCTTTTATGAAGCATCAACACATTGTTGACGAAAATGTTGAACCACCCAACATCATTGCTTCTCGATGTATCATCCGGATCATCTTCAACTTCAAACTTAAGAGTAGGAATCAAAGTCCAAAGGTTTCCAAATGGACGAATCAACATAGTTCTAACAGCATCTTCAGTGGGTAAATAAGAAAGAATATGGACAATTACTTCATCTGGCATTTCACTCAACCTATCTCGGCCGACATAGTTTTTTGAACAACAATTGCGCTTTTGGGGTTTCATAGTTCTCAAGTGATTACCACCTAATAACAATTTCAAAATAAAACCTTGATTCAGCTTTCAAAATAAAACCTATATCAAACTAATTAGCGATTAAGGCAAATAAGTAACAATCAGAAGTATAATGTTTAACAATAGCGGAGAGATGGGGGACTATGCATAGTACAATCACAAATCCTTGCTTAAGAGTGTCTTGAGTTAAAACGACACTGACAACCGATTTAAATAATGTTAAAATGGAAGAGGTTGCAAGATGTCTTAACTTAAAACCGTTTTAAACAATACCTATTGCGTTACAGTCGTGGTGGACTAAGAAGAAGCAGTTAAGTAGTTTATGACATGAATGTAATATTATAATGTAAATACAATATGATCGAAATTGAGAATAAGACACAGTTTACCTGAATAAAAGAGGAAGAAGAAGAAGATGTAATTAAGGTATTCAGTGGTTTGCCCGTTTGTGTTAGATTAATCTAATTGGGCATCTGACCAACTAATTTAGTTGATAAAGTTATAAATGTGTACTCATATTCTCATAACCTTCCCGTTAGTAGACATGGAATGTGAGCCGGGCCAATTTGATTGCCAAGACTCGGGGGCAGGCTGGTGTGGACTGTGGAGGCGGTTAGTCGAGCCCATACCTTGGGCCAAGGGTGGGTGGCCATAGTAGGGCTGGGGAAGTGATGGGCCTGAACCGGCCCGCTTTGTCAGTGTGCTCGACGTTGTTGTTTTTTTTTGTTTTTGTTTTTGTTTAGGGTTACAATAATTAAGATGTCTAAGGCATTTCGAAAGAATTAATCTCCACGTTTTTACTTATCTAACAAAGGAAGAAGATACTACAAGAGAAAAGTGCAAGAAGAAGAGGAGGAGGAAGAGATGTCATAAAAAGAGGAAGCTGGTTGCCATGAATATCGACTTGTCCCCTTTAGATATCAATAATGTTAAGCCTCTTGTCCCTGATGCAAGTTCGTCTTCCATATGTGACAATTTCACTACTGCTGATACTCGAATCCTCCAATTACCAAACACTGTCGTTTCTCATGATTCTAATTTGCCATCCTTTCCTAATACCGATGACACCACTTCAGTTCGCACTCAAGCTCGGTATGATGCAAATGTTAACCAACCTTTCTTTTTTTCGGCTTATCCAAAGAAGTGTAAGATGCACTCTCCCTCGGTTAACAAATTATCGTCTGCCCCTAGGACGTCTAAATTTTGCAAGTACCCTCTTAGACTGTTTGACAAACTCAAGAAGAGAATTCTCAATTACAAGAAAATTTCTAGCCAAGGGATGAATCTCCAAGACATAGTCTATCGTACTCCTCGGAAGGCTCAGTTGATAAGGAAGAGAAAAGAAATGTTTGCTCAGTTGGCCAACTCCGACCGTACCCTCAAGAAGCCTACTTTGATTATCACCCCCACCCTTAGTTTAGTTTTTTATTCGAATAATGTAATAATAAAATCCGACTCTGAGAGTCGGATATGAATGATGTAACCTTTCTTTACTGCTGCAAAAAAAAAAAAAACTTATCTAACTTACCTCATATACCTTTATTTACTTACCTTTATGGCGGAGTGCGGGTGTTGGCCGGTGAGCACTCTTCATAGAGGTTTTCCTCAACTGATGAACAATTGGTCGTCAATAATTCCCCTTCTTCACTTTCATCTCCACATTAATAGCTCATTGACATCTTTTTTCCGCTTAATCCCAATTTTTTTTAAAACACTCACAATTTTTACGATAATTGGATCTAAGCTTGATCTTTTTTCATCTAGAATTCTCTAAACTTTCCTAAAAGCGTACCCAGCCGCAAGTACTACATACTAGAGTTCTAGTACATACCTAGCAATTTTGGATACTAAGGGAAATTAGGTGGAGTGATTTCTCCACCATGTTAGAATATCGAGTTGTTCCCCATCGAAAAAATGGTCAAAGTGTAAATATATTCACTAATAACATGGGATTTGAGAAGTTTTTGTTTTTTAAGGATTTGTCAGCTAATTTTGGAATGTCTAAGGCCTCGATTGGTTCATGCGGGTGTTGAATTCCTGTGTTAATTTGCAACTCACTGGAATCCAACTCCCGTATGAAATTCACATGAATTGACAAAAACATGTTTGGTAATATTAGTAACACATAATCTCTCTTTTTAAAAGGGCAAATGAGTAAATTTAATTAGCAAATG
>LHUT01002127.1:5227-19116 GCA_001412135.1 Silene latifolia subsp. alba
AAGGTGGGGCACCTCCCATGTGCTTCCCCACTCACATCTCATGGATATTTTGTTTTTTTTTTTGGTACGCATGAGGGGCAAAGCCCCGAAAATTAAGTATTAGCTATTATACGGGGAATAGCGACCCCAAAAATATCCTCTCATGGGTATTTTGTGAGAGGAAATGGTATCCGTCACAAGCTTGTGACGGATATCGCCGTTTCAATGAGATTTTGTGTTATTCTAAAGCCAAACAAGCGATATCTCAAACTCATACGGCCACCGTTCTTTTCACTAATGCCACGACAAATACCAAGCAATTGCAAGTGGATATACTGTTCATACACTCACTAATCCAGTGGCATTAGTACTTGTTTTCGTGGCATTATGCATATGCCCTAAATCTTAATGGAGCCATTTTGGTATGGATCATCTTCATAACGAGTCATTATCGGGTCATGTCTTACAAATATGGAACATAACTTATTAGAATCCGATGATACTGTCTCGTTTTCCTAACCGACATAATAATTCAATAAAATATGAGATGGAGAGACTTACAAAAATTAGATAAATGGCAGAAATAAACAAGAAACCCACCGGACAATCCGCAACTCCAAGTGACCCAAAAGGGCAGAACGAAATCAATCCACCAACCCAAAAAAACAAAACTTAGATTGAAGACAAGTTTGTTTGTATGCATTTGGGTGAATTTGCAAATATTACTATTAGAGAGGATTATGTTGAAATTTTCGATAAGATTTATGAATATGAAATGAAGATCAAAGGTCAAATGGGTTTATATAGTAAGCACGATAATACTCCATCTAATCCAATTTATTGGAAACATACGTTTTTGAGACGTTAAACTTCGTAAACTTAAGGAAAAAGAGAAATTTTATAAAATGAAACGAATGTAATTATTTAGATTTGTTAGGAGAGTTTTTAGAAAATTATTTTTTTTGTAAAAACTGTCGTCCCTCATAAATTTTAACACTGTTACATATGCATGGTTAATGCCTTAATGGGCATCAAGTGCGTTTTAATTGACAATGACTTGATTGTTCTTGTACATTAGATTTCTATCAAACCCAGGTATGCGTTCTTCTTTTATGAACATGAGCTTTCAATTATGGTATTAAATTATGATTAATTTATTTTGGATTCGGTTCAGTTGGATAAACAGAGTTTTCTCAGTTCATATTACCTCTGAAAAAGCACAAATTCTTATTTCAGATTCAGCTATTTTCCGTCTGAAATAAGACGGACCAATGTAACAATTTTACGATAAAATACTACCATCATTTCCAGAGTAAAAAGTGACAACTTTAGTTATAAATTTTTTCATTAAATGGTTACATTATATTAAAAAAATGGCGACATTTTCTGGTCTAAATATAAGACCGTCTGAAGCACAGACTTGTTGCTGAAAAATGGTTTTTCCTCGAGTTTGAAAAGTACTTGTCCTTTGCTACACAATACCAAAAAACCAAACAAAAAACTCAACAAACAGTGTTCTTTTATTATGCATATATCAAGGATACAAACATAAAACAAGATAAGAGTATTTGTACAATATGAACTTACTACATGCAACGAGTAAAAAGCTACGGTCACGGAATAAAATTTGTTCGAGATCAGTACAACCCGGAAGAGCCATTAAGCAATTAAGAGGCATTGCGGGTGAGTACGACCCGAGGACGCTTACCCGACCGCACCTTATTCCTCCTCTTGGGGAGCTTCTTTTCCAGGGCATTGACTTTAGCAGTGAGGCTAGATATGACATTTTGCTGCTCTTTTCCTGAGGCCAGTAGCTTCTCCACCATACTCCGCAACTTCTCATTTTCTTCGATTATCCTTCTCTTGGTCTCTTCTCTATTTATCTGCTCATCGTATTGTTGAGCAGTAATTTGGGAAGTCAATAAATCCAGGCTACATTCTTCCTTAATGTCCTCAGAAACCGGCAACTCCGTTATCATTTGCTTTTCCACCTCCACTGTTGGTACTTCCATACTGCCACCAGGAATACCACTAGCAGTATCGGATTCTCGGGTATCAGTGTTTTTCTTGTCACATGATTCAGCAATTATATGATTTTCTGTATCAACTTCATTAAAGTCATCAGATTGGACTTGGAATTGAGTTTTACCATTTAGCTGATCCAGTTGACCGTCTGTTTCTGAATTCGCGACCTCAGAAGCCTGCTTCTCAAGTCCTCGAGACGATTCCTGTGGTTGAGTTTCTTCCTCGTCAATGCCAGGGGTGAATTTAGCAGCTCCCAGGTCACATTCCCACTCCATCCTGCAAATATCATCTTCAATCTCTAAAAGACTTTCTTGAGGTGATCCATTCAGGTTCTCGTCTTCATCTTTGCAGCAAATCCCAACATCAGACTGCGATGGAGTATCCTCAGAAACAGGCGGTTCAGTTACCGGACCATCTTTTAGAACATGCTTCTCTACCTCAATCACCGGCTCTAGAAAAGGCGCCTCCTCGCCCATTGAGTTTTCAACCAGCTCCATGTACTTAACGCCATCAGTGGTTTCAGGCTTTTGCGCACCTGGATTCGTCTCACCACATATTTGCTGATCCACCTCCTGTTCCTTGTTACAGTTCCCTGAAGTGTCTATCTCAATGACATTCCCCACAAGGACTTCGCCAAGTTTCTCAGACACCTTTTCCATCTCTAAAGCAGATGCTACATCTTTGTCACATTTTTCCCCAGGAGTAGCGATATCTGCAATCTGCTCCTCAATTTCTTCAGAAACTTCTGCTGGTCCTCGGTCTACTACCTGGCCAGTCTTAACAGCTCCCAGATCACACTCCCATTCCATCCTCTGAATATCATTCTCGACATTTTCATCAGGTACTTCTGCATCCAGGTTTCCTTCTTGGCCTTTGTCTCTAAACTGTCCTAGGGTATCCTTGACACCGGTTGATAGATCCACCTGAATCTCCACTAAAGGGTCTTCTGCAGGAGCTATAATTTCGTCAGGCTCTCCCTCCTTCTTCTCCAAGCACAACCCCGACACTTCATATTCTGAAGAGCTTCCGGTTGGTGGCACTACCTCCTCACTTGTGATTTCAAATGATCCTGCTGACCGTTCATCTGAGCCAGAGGCATTGCGTTCCTGTTCAACTCCTGTAATAGTGGAATTGCGGGGACCTGCAGGGATGGACACTTGACTCATTATGGAGTCTAGCTTCTCCTGCAATCTAATTAACTCCTTTGTCACTGATTTTCTAACATCACGCACACTTGGGTGTAGTCCCTATACGAAAATCAATCAATTACGTCAGGCAATTGCGACAGAAAACTACAAAGAAACTAATTGCAGGAAAAAAAATCGCAGGCCACATCAACAGTGCTTAGATTTTAAAGAACCAGCTTTTTGAAGACATACCTGTATCGTATCCAACTTTAGCAGCAAGTTCATTATCATCTCGCCAATAGCCACCTTCTCCTTATCATTGACAGTGACACAGGACTCAAGCTTCTCTACTCGTTCACCGACCTTCCTAGCTTCTTCTTTAACATTAGCTATTAGCCTGAGTTTTGTCAGTGGTTCCCATCTTCTCACAGCATATCCACGATACGCAGACTGAAGAACTACAGCTGCTTCTGACTCTGACAGAAGCTTTCTTTCTGAGGCATCAGATTCCTTGTGTTCCCTCTCTTTCACTCCTTGTGAACCTTGTGCATGAACTGCATTATCTTCACTCACAGTAGCATTTAACTTACTACTGTCAGAAGTATGCACCACCTTTTCCTCAGCTTCCGACTGATGTTCCCGAGTACACGACCCTTTTTCCTCTTTAGTGACATCAGGTACTACAACACCATTTTCTTTAGGATCATTCCCAACTACCTCCATGACCTGAATCTTTTCCTGGTCTTTCCCCTCTTCCTTTGAGCCACTAGACGCTTGATGCCTTTTTTCACCAGGAGGACTAGGTGACCTAGAGCTGCCTTTGCCATTTTTCTTCCTTGGTGGATCAACCCTCAAACAAATTGGAGGCAGCTTAGATTTCTTTGTAGGAGATGACGGCTTCATATCAGAACCATTCTTCACAGATTCCACATTTTTCACACTCTTACTCAATTCACTCTCCTGTTCTTTCTTCAAAGGCTTTGGAACAGGATCATCCAACTGCTTCACAGGAATTATCTTCACAACACCAGTTTTACGGCTTCCCTGATCATCACCTGATTCAATCCTCTCCTTCAGAACTTCTTTATCAGGATGTTTTAGAAGTTTAAACGTAGGAGGACGCTCCTCGACAGGTAGCTTAGCCTTGTTCCGTTCTTCCACTTCTACAGCAGGTGACTTGCCAATGTTCTTTTCCTCCTGCCCTCTAGTTTGATCTTCTTGTTGTCCACCATAAGGCATCCAAATAATAGGATAAGGGAATTGATTGTTTTGATCTTTCTTTTCGACTTCAGCCGACTTCTTCTCATCCCCGTCTTTCTTCTCCCGAGGTTTCATCAATTCTCCGCCTTCCATCAGCCGCTTAATGCTGTCCATGTCCAAGGGAAGCCATTGATATCTCACATTAGGGTCTTGTTCAACAGCTTGAACGCTTTTTTTAGGCTTCTCGACATTAGAGAGGACTTGCAGCTCATCTGAGTTGCCACCTTCAACAACCCGTCTTGGTTGGTCTTTGTTCATCATATATCCTGGTGGAGACCACATGAGCGGATGTGGAGAGCTGCTCAACCCAGCTGGAATCAAAGACTCGGCCTTTTTGGTCTCGACATCAGGGTCCTGTTCTTCAATTTTAACATTGCTTGTGGTCTTCACATGGGAAGGGTGATTAGGACATTCACAGCAATGAAATGATTTAGGCAAACCCTTGTCAAATTCATATCTAGGCATCTCCATCGAATAATGAGGTGACGGAATATAAGGGTAAGGGTAAGGTTGCGGATAAGCAGCTGGGTAACCACCGTAATAATGTCCATAAGACGGTGGCATTGGGAAATGAGGGCAAGGAGGCCTAAAATTGGAGTAATAAGAGGGTTGTGGTTGTTGACCATGGGCACAGCAATTTTGGCACGGCATTGGAGCTGGATAGACATAGTTGGAAGGCCAATATTCAGGCATGGGACGAGTGTTGGCTCCGTCTTCCTTCATTTGAGGTCGGAAAGCTTCCCAGCCAGGAAAGTTGAAGGGTGCAGCAGGTGTCTGATAAGGGTAGGAGTTCATGTCTCTGTACACAGGATACATCTTTGCGACACTTATTCAAGCACGAACCAGGATGTGTCGCTAATTTACGAACAAAACAGTAAACTGCAAACCAGAACAGCCTATCAGTCTTTGCACTTCTAGAAATCAGATGCAAAGCATTAGAGAAAAGTAAAGAAAAAAAAAAGACAAGATGGCACTTTAGAGCAGATGTAAAATACACTGACATACACAGATCCTACTCAAGAAGTAAATATTCCATAAATGTGACCGATACAACAATTAAGTCATCAACCAATAGAAGCGGAGAGACTCTGGGTTAATGGTCAAGACGAAGGTATTATGGACAAAACCCATTGACCTTAAACCAACAAAAGATCTTTCAGAGGGATGTCAAGCAAATTCATTACCAAATTAGCAGCACATATGATTTTAAGTATATGACAGCTATAGGTATTAGGAGTGACATAACATTCTGCTTCTTGCAAAACAAAAAGTGTACCATAAATTCTCACTTTAGACGGACACTATCCATTTTAGACAACGGATAGTGTCCGTCTAAAGTGAGAATTTGTGGGTTACAAAGCGTTTCACTGTAGACGGACACTATCCGTCTAAAGTTGTAGACGGGTGCACAAAATGCAAATGGGAGGTCAAGTGGGGTATGCATTTTCATTCTCATTTTCTAAGAGAGACACTATCCATATACAGCTTTAGACGGATAGTGTCCGTCTACTGAGACGCTTTGCTATTAACCTCATGGATAAGCACATCACATCTATATCCTAATTATCTTTTTGATTGAATGTGAACTGAGTAAATTAAACCTAGAGCATCACAAACCCTAAAAAATGTATGCAAATTTGTAACTAGCCTCATTTGACAATCTTCAATTCTTCAGAAAGTGAGATTATAATTCAACAAATATTTAATTCACAATTCACGACGCAATCACTCCATACCATATGCAAATGTCCCCGGGTGACAAAAGAGGCACCTCATTTTCATCTCGAATTCATATAAAACACAATACTTTACCTTTGATTAAATTACCCCTCATATCCGCAATTCGTTAACCTTTATTACTCTTAAGGATATTTTGATCAAAGGTAAATAATTAATTGGGACGGATGTGACAAAATACGCTCCAATCAATTAAAATCAATTCGCATATCATTCAAATGATG
The DNA here is from genome assembly GCA_001412135.1 of Silene latifolia subsp. alba. Classification (NCBI taxonomy): domain Eukaryota; kingdom Viridiplantae; phylum Streptophyta; class Magnoliopsida; order Caryophyllales; family Caryophyllaceae; genus Silene; species Silene latifolia. Next base: position 11,580 of record LHUT01002127.1, read on the forward strand.
GGAAAAAAAACGTAAAACATGATTCAACTTCACAAATCAAACAAAACAGCAAATATAAACAACATAATTGAGCTGAATTTCAGTGGTGGAATTATGAACATATTTTCAGTATCTAACTAAAACTACAATTCCGAATTCAATAAATCAAATCATCAACAAAAAAAACAAAATTAGGCACCGTAAAATTGCAGATCAAATAAATCATGATAAGGCGCGGCCGGGTGATAATAAGTTTCGGTACCACTCTCTATTACACCATTATGTAGGCCCTACACAATGGGAGGGAGCTGAGAGAGATTGGTATCAAAACCTATTAGCACCCGCCACCTGGTGATGCTGTCTCATTTTTGTAATCGACATAATAATAATAATAATAATAATAATTCAATAGAAGTGAGATAGAGATACTTACAAAAATTAAATATACGGCAGAAAGGAAACAAGAAAAGTAGAAAACCACCGAACAATCCGCAGCACCAAGTGAGACTTAAAATGACAGCCCGAAATCAATCCACCAACCCGAAACCGAAACTTAGATTAAAGACAAGTTTGTTTGTGTAATTTTGTAAAAATGTGCAGATATTAGAGAGGATTTCGCTGAGATTTTCGACACGATTTTTGTATATGAAATGGGGTTAACAGGATAAAGGGGTTATATAGTAAGGCACAATTATATGAAGAAGACGCGCGAAACTTTCGTCAGAGTTCCAGATGTTTCTCGTTATAGTCGTTGGACGTTGGTCATACCCTCTCGATGTTTCCTTATTTAGATATTTTTCTACATACAAGTAAATAATTGATGATTATTTAACGTATAACTTAATAATCAATAAAGCGTCTGTAGTCCAACGGTTAGGATAATTGCCTTCCAAGCAATAGACCCGGGTTCGACTCCCGGCAGACGCATTTTTTTCACCCTTTTTTTAACAGTTGAAAAGATTATTTTTCTGTTGGTGACAAATAGGTAAAAGGACCATAAAATAAAATACGTAAACACATGACCGGAACGGAAGTATAGCAGGTGAAATACCGTAGCACATTTAGGAGAAACTTTTTGGAAATCAGAACTGCAGCAAAGACCAAATGCTAAAGATGAAAATCTTTGCCTTGTTCGTCTTTGGCGCGAGAGCGCTAAGATTTTAAAGTCACAAGCTTGATTTATAGATAAATAAATTACATAACGATTGTTTACTAGAACACAAAAGTAATGTAGGTGAGGTAAAACTACATGCGATGATGTGAAGGTCGCTGTTGATGATGAAATGAATGAAATAGAAAGATGGTAAACCTACAAAGGCTACAATCCTACATCATGTCCATTAGACACATCTATGGGTCAACTTTCGGAAGATTTGGAGTATATTTTGTAGAATTTCGGATGTAGAATTTGTGATTTAGAAAAAATTATGAATTACCGTATTCATACCTCACTTTATCTGCAGATGTCAACTAGCTTAGTTGGAAACGTCATGGGCAGTAATACTCATGACATGGGTTCGAACCCGCGGCCCAACCCGCTTTTCTACGTTTCAAACTCAACTTTTCGGCCAAGCAGGCCAACAACTTATAAATCAAACATACGAGTAATTAATTCATTTTATCCACAAAACTTATATTCAAACAATTTATTCCAGAAATTAGGAGAATTGATACAAAAGTATATGCAAGATAAAGCATTTGCTTGACAGCACCGTAATTATTGAGAATTCACAAATTCAACAGATAAACGAACAATGAATTGAATTCAACATCCAGGTTAAAGATGTTCGTAATCTACTGAAGTCTAACATTATTACATTTACAAGAACACAGGAGCCATGCAAGTTCGACAACAAACAGGAGCGGGAAAGGTATCTTCCTGCCGCAAGGTTCTTACTCATATAGGAGCGGTTATCATCAATTAGTAGATGATAAAACTTGTATCGATCAACATATTAAGTGCACTCTCTTGTTATCAAAATAGGAGAAAAAAGTAGGGACAACGAGAGCAATGACTCGTTGAGATGAGACAGCAGAGAAGGCAAGTATAGGATGTTGTGCTGAATTAAACTTAAGACACGGTCCCAGACCTTAACTTGGGTGCTTTCTGCTTGACAAAGAACGCTGAGAGCATGCTTTTGCGGCGCAGGGGAGCTTTGACAATTGCTTGCCGAGAGTTATCCGATGACCTGAAAGGCGCCATGGGCTTGGAATCCAGCACGGTATCCTGCAATATATTAGCAACTATAAGCAACTCTCAACTAAGGTTAATGCAAGGACCAACACCGACTCATTGTCCCATACTATGACTAGCCACATCGTGAACGCGTTTTGGTCTTCATTTTTTTACTATTAGCTTCAGGGGGAATATCACCAGAATCCAGACCGTAGAAACAGAATATGCATATGGAACTGTATATAGCTCATCCAGTCCGCAAAAAAAAGTGAGCGTAGCAAAATGCACTGATTCTCTAAACGAGACCCAAGCAACATAAGATGAATAATTTTGGGCTTCAGACTAAACAAAATAAATACTCGAAACAGATACGTAATGATTTTCAAAGGCCTGTCGCTGGCGATACATTCAAAGTGGGATTGGATAAAACAATCCAATTAGAGTATCCTAAGTAAATAAGGCATCTATACTCTGAAGATATATGAAGCAAAAAGGTTATAAGAGTTGGAAAATTAGCAAAAGATAATGATGTTCATCAAGACAGTAAATAAGTTCTCAATTATCCAATTAATTACCCTTTGTGTAACACCATATGATTGAATAGGAACACTGGTTGAATTGCCACTTGGTAGCTGTGCATGAAGGCTTGATGACTTTCCGCTGGTACTGTCCTCGGTATCTGCAATAGAAGATTATTAAGGAAAACATTTTTATTTTTTGCACAAGAGCAAAGAGCCACATAGGAACACCCGGTTCTTTAAGTCAACATACCTACGAGGTGAAATACCGTAGCAGATCTAGGTGAAACTTTTTGGTATTCAGAACTGCTGCAAAGAAGAAATGCTAAAGATGAGCATGTTTAAGAGTTTAAGAAGCTTAGAATTAGGTGGGTGGGTAAAACTAACGACATGTGATGAGTATCAAAAGAACCTGAAAACAGTCTTTTGTGGCCCCCTTATAGGAGCCTTTGTGTCGGAAGTCAGGTGCCAAGAAAGAGTCTTTGAACCGGGTGAATCTACATAGTTGAGAAACAAAAACAAACAATCAGCGCAAGAGTGTGGAGGCATGCTACTTGGAATCTCAGAGTATGGTCTTAACTCTTAATGAAGCACTGAAATTTAAGTACCTGCAGGATGAACTCGAGGCCTTGCTTGAACATGCATTTGTCGAGGATCTGCCTGTGCTGATGGACTGAAATGTACCTTTTTATTGACCGAATCTAAAAATAGCACCAAATCAGGTGATTGCCAAACAGTAAGCTTCATCATTTACATTGCAACGAAATAATATATCAGAAATATTCTTACTCGGCAATATGTAGCGCTTGTGGTGTCTAGGGATGATTGCCAACAACTGCTGCTGTCTAAGGCCTTCTTTGTCCATATATGTTTGGCATGTAAGAAGTTTCTGATAACAGAACAATATAAGCTACTGTACAAAGGCACCTTCTCAAACCTTACCAGAACAAAAAAAAAGAGGGAAATATGCCCCATTCACCAGTAAAGGGCTAAATACAGTTGGTCATAAATACTCCTATCATGTTGTTTGACAAAGAGAGGCTATACCTGGTTTAGACAAGTTACTTTGACCTCCATGTTTGATACATCTGAAGTCTGTTGCTCAACAAGATCCGTCAATTTGTAGGCGACAGTGCCTAGGTGATCAACAGCGTTGACAAGGGCTCGTACGGTGTAATCTTTAAGGTTGTCCAATACCCTGTTGCATAACCAATGACAAGCATGATGAAGGAAGAGAACATAAAATGTCCGCGAAAATAAATTTTAAACAGAGCAGGGTAAAGGAGTATAGAAACCCCGCACAACAAATACAGCGAAGAAGCACTGATGAAACACGCTCAAAAAAGAAGGGAATGAACAATACTGTACACACAGGCACACCAATTGGCGACATATTAAGGGAAGAGACAGGGGTTCAATTAGTTACAAAATGCAGAGGTGCTCAATGAAGTTCCAAAAACACCAGGACAAAATTGTATATAAGAATAAAGCCACAGTGGTCAGTTCAATGTTGCTAAAGTTGATTAAGAATGAAGAATTTTAACCATAACGAACAGGATTAGAAACAGGTAAAGCTCAAGTCTATCGGTGAAGATAGATTAGAAACAAATAAAGGTCAAGTCTATCAGGTGAGGATAGGAAAGTGATCTCTATGGCTATGCGGTATGAAATACAACAATAATTCATCTTTCATATTATCACCACTACTTGTTATATGAAGTCAGCACTTCCTGACCGAATACTATGGATTCCTAGTACGAAGATTGATTCAGTCAAATTAATACATTACTAGGTAGAACCAATCATAATATACGTTCATAAACTGACAATTTCCCGAACAAGTAAACACAGGCACAATTGTCTACTACTAATCAACAATCAATCGTGTAAGACCATTATGCAATTAACCAAGGCATTAACTTCTTTATAAAATGAGGCCCGTAAAACATTAAATGAGTCTGTTGTACACGTACAAACGGTCTCATTTGAATTTCCATCACAACTCAGATATCAGAGGAAAGTATCACAACATAATTAGACGATTTCAGTGTTTGGTGTCACAATTAAGAAAAGGATAATTGAGGAGTAAGGTTACATTTGTTTCTGCTCGCTGTGAAGGTAAGACTTTTCACAATATTCAGCCGCAGAGTAAAGTTGGGGTCTCAAGTTTTTGAGTTCCTGCACAACAACATCATACAATGATCAACTTCACGGAAACAAAAGTGTCACAAAGAATTCAGTATAGCGAGAATAATACATTAACCATGACATTATCCAATACCGTGTACCTATTATCGTTGATGACTAGACAACAAATTAACAAAAAATTGTTAAAGCAGATAATAGCTACAATATTCACGTCATGCATGTCGAATTCTTCTGCACAAATAGTCACAAAGATATATGCAACATATACATTCCCCATATCAAGTAAGACCTCTAACTTAACTAGACTGGTGCCACAAGATATTTTAATATTTTCCGATAAATCGTTTTCCGAAACCTTTTCAAGAATTCTACCATAGCAAGAAGCCAAGAACCAATTCCTAACTAAAAATAGCCAAATTAAATGAAAATTCCTAATTCATCAATCATCATTAAAACTTTAAAAGCTCCAAAGATTCAAGACATTTAATACACAGAACCACAACTTCAGAGTTCAGAGTTCAGACCAATTCCTTTGACCAGAAGGTACAACTTACAGTCGCTCTATACTAGAGTGTAGCTTCACCAACTTAAACAAGCAATTCCTTTAAGATGAGCTATGACGGTTTGATCAAGATAGTATATCTCAGCTACTCTCTCCAATGGTCCAACTAAAATCCCAGATATGGTTTTGACGGCACACCAAATGACCTTACTACTCGTCTCCTCAAACAAATTATCTCTTCCCGGGCCAAACACACACCACCACTGTGCGTTGTCATCATTGATATAATTCACGGAACAAAAGGTATCATATTTCTAAATGAGTCAGCGAGAGTTCGTGCATCCAAACTAACTTCCATATCTGATCTCATTATCAAGTTCTTCTACTTTGACCAGAAGAACTTGATAATGAGATCAGACCAATTCCTTTGACCGAGGTACAACTTACAGTAGCACTATACTAGAGTGTAGCTTCACGAACTTAAACACAAAATTCTTTAAAAAGGAGCTAAGACAATTTGATCAAGATAGTATGTCTCAGCTACTCTCTCCAATGATCCAACTAAAAATCCCAGACACGGTTTTGATGGCACACAAAATGACCTTACTACTCTGCTACTCAAACAAATTATCTCTCCCCGAGCCAAACATACACCATCACTGTGCCTTATCATCATTGATATAATTCACGGAACAAAAGGTATCATATTTCAAAATGAGTTGTCAATAGTTCGCGCATCTAAACAACTATTCTATTGATATCTTCACAAAACGCTAACCGCTTCACAGACTGAAAGCAAATAAAAAATTTACAATGTCCAAAGCTTAGATAATAACGATGTAATCCATGATTTCATACTTAATTCTTAATTAATTAGCCTTCTAATTAGAATTTAGATCAAAGAAACAGTTCTATCTGTCCACAATATTATAAAATTGCAGCATAAACTCCACTCTCTGATGATCAAACTCCGCAATTTTAAATTAAGATTCGATAATATTTCTAATTATATGAGCGATTACATTTCCGGCGAAAATACGTAACGCATATAATCTAGTCAACGAAAACTGTCAAAAACTAATTAATTAATAAATCATCTAAATAAAGAAATGTAATAAAAACAATTAAATTAAAACGAAGATCAAACGGAAGAATCTCAAACCAAACAATGCAAGCAAAGCATGAAAATCTAGATCTATCACTATAATCATACACAAAATTTAACAAAATTAAAGAAAACAAAAGAAAAAATTCTCCTATAGTATCAATCATTTATATTTATCTTTTCTTTTTTCATACTTCGAGCGAGATATTTTAATAAAAGGTAAATAAATGATTGTGACGGAGTTAAGAGTGGCGAAGCTTCTAATTTAAATCAGAAGTAAATAACTGATTGAGACGGAGTTAGTAAAACCTGAAGAGCTTTAACGAAGCTTTTACTCCGCTCCATGGATACTTCATCGAAAGTCATAGAAGACGGTAACGGTTTCGGTATCTCCACCTCCATTTTCAAAGCTCGATCACACTATAATCAAATAAAATATACAACTAGCTTAGCTGGTAAAGTCGTAACGAATTAAATCCAATAGTAGAATAGAATAGGGAGAGAATGAAGTTAGAATTCGAACCTGCGACGTATCATGCAAATGAGCTGGTGCGCGAGGACTAACCAGTAACCACTAGGCTAAGACGTCTTCGGTAATTAAATGAAAAAGCGGAGAATGTGATTAAAGGGAATAGTGTTAATTAGGTAGTAGGGGGGAATGTTTGGTAATGAAGGAAGAGTTAGGTTGTTAGATGGCGGTTAGAGGGAGATTGAGGGAAAAGCAATATACCGGGAAAAGGAAGGGAGAGAATGGTGACTTAGAAAGGTGGTGGTGGTGAATGGTGATGAGTGAAAGTGATGTGGAAGGTGGGGCGTATTTATTAGGATGGTGAAAATTTATGGATTGTGCGAGTGGGGGAGCCTGCGTGAGTGTGTGTTTTGGCTACACAAATTTTTGTTTGTGACAAATAGTGTTTTGGCTACACAAATTCTCATTTGTGACGGATAATATCTGTCATAAATTTGTGACAGGCCAAATAAAATGATATGAGTAGATAAGATAAAATATTTGAATCTCCCTAGTCCCTAGCTACTTTATGTTTGTCTTGTCTCAGTAAGGATCATCTGTCCCACTTTTATGTCACATTATGTGTGTCACTCCACTCACC
>LHUT01002130.1:0-12317 GCA_001412135.1 Silene latifolia subsp. alba
CGGGTTCGACTACCAGCCGGGACGATGATCACTTGGCCACTGCAGCCCCCGAAGAGGGTGGCTTACATGGTCCATGTGGTGGTACGGGAATGCATGAACCCCGGAAATTCAACCCCTCGTCATCAAAAAAAGAAAAGAAAATATATAGTACGACTATTGAGAGTGTTGCTACTCTCTATAAACATGTTAATTAAGTCAAATTGATCGGGAAAATGCGACGATAGTTCAATGAAGTAAGGCTTGCAACATCGAAGCGGTATGTCCTTTATGGGTAAGGATCCCCTCCATTCATTTTTCTCTCCATTACCTTCTATTTTAATACACCAATGTAAAACCATTATTCTCCTTCCTTCTCGTAAATAATATGAATCCCTGAATTGGGATGTGAATATTATTAGGTATATGTAGTTACATGACTTGTATGAGAAGATTACAATCGCTAAATACAAGAAAACCGTATAACTAAATACAATCAAGAAATATATACAGAATATTTACTAATACACCCCCGCAGTCGGAGCGGGAGGGGAACGAACGCTTAGACTGGAGCGAAAACGTGTGAAGAGATAATTGGTAAGTCCTTTCGTAAAAATGTCCGCATATTGATATTCAGCTGGAACATAAAGCACTTTGACCTTCCCTAGACGAACTTGTTCGCGAACAAAATGAATATCAATCTCAATATGTTTAGTTCGCTGATGCTGAACTGGGTTGCCAGACAAGTAAACCGCTGAAATGTTATCACAATAAATCAAACTGGCCTTCGAAATGGGAACACGAAGTTCCAACAAAAGATTACGGAGCCAGTTGGTCTCAGCAACCACATTAGCAACCCCTCTGTATTCTGCTTCCGCACTTGATTTGGATACAGTACGTTGGCGCTTTGACGACCAAGATACTAAATTATCACCGAGAAAAACACAATAGCCGGAAGTAGAACGACGTGAGTCTGGGCATCCGGTATCCCAATAGGCGGTTAAGGAAAGGGCGACTGATTTCGTCAAGCTTAAGCCGCAATCGATAGTGCCCTTAATATAACGCAAAATGCATTTAAAAAAATGCATATGAGGCTCACGAGGGGCGTGCATAAATAAACATACCTGTTGAACTACATATGTGATGTCGAGTCGAGTGATAGTGAGGTACTGAAGGGCTCCTGCAAGGCTACGATAAAGGGATGGATCTTGGAGCATGGTACCTGCTGTAGCACTTAACTTGGACCCAGTTTCAACAGGAGTAGCGACCGGATTACATGACGACATATTTGCGCAGCTGAGTATATCCGAGCATATTGTTGTTGAGAAAGAAAGAGCCCAGTGGAATTACGTATAACATGAACACCAAGAAAATGATGCAATTTGCCAAGGTAAGACATCGCAAATTCCTGTGATAAGTCAGCAATAATTCGTCGAAGCAAAGAAGGACTCGACACAGTTAAAACAATATCGTCAACATAGAGAAGTAAATAAGCTGTATCCGGTCCACTTTGAAATATAAACAAAGATTGGTCACATACACTACCTTTGAACCCTTTTGATAAAAGAAAATTCGCGAACCACTGATACCAAGCCCGAGGGGCTTGCTTTAGGCCATAGAGGGACTTACGGAGGCGACATACATGGCGGGGCATAGAAGGGTTCACAAAACCGGGTGGCTGGTGCATGTAGACGGTCTCGACTAGGTCCCCATGTAAGAAAGCGTTCTTGACATCAAGCTGATGTATAGGCCAAGACCGAGTAACTGCAAGACTGAGGACTGTACGAATAGTGGTGGGTTTCACCACCGGCCTAAAAGTCTCGTCACAATCGATTCCCACCTGTTGACATTTACCATTCACTAAAAGGCGGGCTTTGTAACGTTGAAGAGTACCATCGGACTTGAATTTGTGACAGTATAACAACATACAACGTATAACAGGTGCACCTTCCGGACGAGGTACAAGTTCCCAAGTGTCATTCTTAATTAAGGCACGATACTCGTCATTCATGGCGGCATTCCAGTTGGGGTCTTGTAAGGCAGCGTGGGGGGTTTTGGGAATCGGGGAAAGGGCTGGTGGGTTGGTTGTAGCGGCCATAATACGAGGTTTAAATATTCCGTGCATAGCCCGAGTGGTCATTCTGTGGGCTCGGAACGAGGCAGGGGGTGGGTCAGGGGAGTGTTGGGACGAGGGCTGGGAGGTAGTCGATGAAGGGGGTGAGGAGACAAGCGTGGCAGGTGTGGTTTGGGTTGATGTGGGGGTCGTGGCAGGCGGGGTTTAGGCCGATATGGGGGTCAAGGCAGGTGTGGCAGGGTTGACAGGGGAGTGTGGATTGGTTGGAGAGCGGGGGGAGTTGGGTGGGTCAGGTGTGTCGTGTGGTGAGGGTTGGAGGAATGAGTCGATGATGGCAGGGTTAAGGTGACCAGATTGGTCACGGTTTGGGGAGGGGTTATGTGACGGACTGGTAGCGAATGGGAATACCGATTCATCGAAGGTGACATGACGAGATACAATGAGCTTACGACTAGACAACTCGAGACACTTATAACCACGAAACTCTTGGGGGTATCCTAGAAACACATTTTGTGGAACGGATGGCTAATTTATGGGGAGTTTTGGTGGATCGGTTAGGGTAGCAAACACAACCGAACACACGAAGATGAGAGTAAGAGGGATTCTTATGGAAGAGAGCGGAAGTGGGTGTACGATATTGGAGTATTTTGGTGGGCAAAATATTGTGGAGGTGGACTGCCGCGTGCAAGGCATCAACCCAATAGGGAAGAGGGACAAAAGCATGATGTAGCAAGGCTAAAACAATTTCGTTGATTCGGCAGATCATGCGTTGGGCCTTACCATTTTGTGATCAAAACACTTAACCGTTAGATCATCCCAGAATAAAATCTTATCCGTTGAGAGGAAATGGAGATAGTAAGGTAATGGAGAGGATCTTTGTCCGTTCTCTATCACGTGTCAAACTTTTTACTTGAGAAGTCAGGTCTATAACGTAAATTAAAGAGAGATAATAGAAGGGGGGCGGGCACTCACATGCCTTGAAATGAGGTTCGTAGACACGTATTTTTACTAATGTAGTGGATTAGGGTGCGGGTGAATGGGCTCTGTACTGGTTGAATATTTTTGCGGGGGAATAAGTAGTGTATATTGGTAAGATATTATTGCAATTATTTGATTATTTTCGTATAATGTCGACATTATAACATCGGAGGATATTTTGCATTCCTGACCCGGGTTTCAGGATTTTGGACCCAATTTTGGCCCGAGAGTTAGTTTTGACTTTAATTAGTATCATTTTAAAGCTTGTGACGTGCAGAAAACATTTTAAAGTGAAAAAGTAACACGCACATGACTAAGAAAACAACTTTTGTATAGCTGGAACAATCGAATTTCTAGAGGGAGAAAGCAAAAAGGGCTACTGAACCGTTTATGGAGTGCGCGAGTCTTAACGCATGTGAAAATGTTCTTTTGGCAGCTATGTAATAAAGCGTTAGCTACTAGGCGTAATTCGGCCTTGCGAGTGTAATCTGGGGAGGTGGGATGCCTTATTTACTACAACTGGATGAAGATTTGTCTCCATTTTGTTTGGGATTGTGGGTGGACAGGGAGTTTTGGGCTGGTTTGGAGTTGGATAGGAGTTGGATGTAAAGTCGGACTTTGTGTATGAGCGGAAGAGGGAGTGGGTGAAAGATTTGTGGACGGAGTTGAAGAAAGGAGAGCGAGATTTGTTTAAGGTAGGATGTTGGGTCATATAGGACGCGATAAATAAGGTTGTATTTGATAATATGAGAGTTATTTACGCACACAAACTCTGTAGTATTTTCACTTGTTTTTTTGCACTCTAATCTCTATCCCCCGAGTTAATCCATTCCGTTTGCTTTTGACACAATTATCAAGGAATTTAGAGATAAATGTTCTAAACAAATGAAAAAGTGAGAATGTAACAACATAGACATTGTCGGAAAAAAAAAACTTACTTTTACATTTAAAATGAAATAAAATTTAAGAGAATAACTGAGATAAGATGAAAAACGTACAGAAATGACAGGTACAAATACAACGTAAAAATCAGACGCACATATTGCATGCGCACACAACAACGTAACAAATTAAAACAAAGATAAGATACACTACCACATTGCGTAAAAATGTTGGTATGAAATACTTAAAGAGAAGCAATATATGTAGTTAGTTAAGGGCAGTTGGGTTTGGAAACACCACATTTTTTAATAATCTTGGTAACACTTGGGGATGTAATAAGGTTTTTGTAATTAGGGTTTGCAAGGTAAGTGCAATAACAAGGTTTCTGATCCCTAATCTTCTGACAGCATGTTGAAGATGGTGGCGCAGCAGAAGACACAAGTGAATTCATACGTTCATTTTGTATCTCATTTGGATTACATGTCACACCAAATGAAGGTTGCATTTGTTGTGCTACAAAAACCACAACAATGGTAAATGCTGCAATTTGGATGTAAGAAAGTCTCATTTTCTCTTGAAAATGATTAATGATTATGTAAATAGAGGGAAAATTGCAGATTTGTGAAGGAATAAATTAAATGAAATCTAATTTTAAAAAAATCTAAATTTGTTTCAATCATAAACAAAGACCATCAAAAGTGTTATATGAAAAACACCTAAGTCAATATTAAAAAATAACGACAAAATATTTAAGAAAACGAAAAATTGCTGTAAAATATTGGTTTGTATTATAGTTATATTATTGAGAACAAATTTAGGGATTTTAATTTTCAAGTAGTTGTTCGCTCTACAAAATTCAAGATTAAAACTAAACATACATAAGGTAAAACGAATCTATGTAGGTAGGCTGATTTATAAATGAGTAAATTAAAAATTACTCCCTTATATGTCCCACTTTAAGAGCCCTCCCAATATTAAATTCACAAACAAACAAAAAAGCAACAAAAGTTGGTCCAAGCACATTCAAAGCCCCCAGGAAACAGCTATCAAGGACAATAAATGAGCATCCTCTATCTTTGACAAAAAATCTCAGCCAAAAAAAATCAAACCTCATAAATGAACCCTCACTACCTCTGAGAAAAAGTCCTAGGCATCTTAAATCAAAAATATCAGATTCAACACCCTTAGATACTTTAACTGGAAGTACTGTTATCCCAATTAGGGATAAGTTGCCTGTAAAGAGACTGATANAACCCGTCCTTAAGTTTGAGAATTTGCACTTCTCAAACCGTCTTCCAGGATTGTCAGATGTCCATGAAGTTAATATTGCTACCGGAACTCCACATAAGCATTTCTTTGGATGTTGGCTTGTACTATGGTAGCTGCTTTCCCTTGAATGGCTTGACATTCTTGCGCGGGACAACAATAATACAAATAAGAAATACAATTACTTGTATACAATTTCAGTTTTTAATTTTCAATAAGAAACCTAATTTCAATTTCACATACCCAAATCAAGAAGAACCCTAATTTCAATTTCAGTTTCAATTTAAATTGAATACAATTTCAAGTTTTAATAGAAAAGAATTTGAATGTTGAAACAAGAAAATGAAGATATACTAACCTTGAAAAAAATGGAAACTCCAACACTTATTGAACAATTAGATTAAGAAATTGAGAAGATGAAGGATGAAGATAGAGAATTTGAGTACTTGTTTGATTGAAAAATAGACTAAGTGTTATGATGGAAGGCTTATAATATAAGGTGAAGGAATCAAAAGGGCATTTTCGTCTAAATTTTAGCAAAATTCAGCGAAATTTCAAAAACTGACGGAAATACACGCCTGAACTGGAAAATGGTATCAATTTTTGGACTGAGTTAAACTTAAGGGAGTAATTTTAAAAAAAAACTTATAAGGGAGTAATTTTAGAAAAGTGGAACATATAAGGGAGTAATTTTTAATTTACTCTTTATAAATTGATAAAGATGAGTTATAATTTGATAAAGATGAGGTTGACAGTAATTAAGAAATGGAGAATGAGGGCGTTTGAATAACGATGGAGGTAGAATAAGGGTTAGTAATTTTATCATATTTACTTATTTATAGAGAGTTGGGGCTTTTACCAAATTGGGCAGCCCAATATTGAGTGTTTATAGAATCATAGGTTTACAAATTCTGATTTAAGACGGATAAGTAGGATAGATAAGACGAAAGAAATGTTACTAGCTAAATAATTGTCTTATCTAGTCACGTGGGATGCAAGATATTATTTGACCCATGTTACTCTTAAGATGGATATACCCTCTTAAGAGACCAATTGTCGTATGTTTATATTTTTTTTTTTTTTGAGGAAAAGCCCGAAGGCTAAAATTATAACATAGAAATATCAAAAAGTACAGCAGCGTTCGCAGAAGGCGGAAGAGCTTATGCCCAAACAACTCGACCAACTACTCGCGGAACTGGATGAGCCAGCTCATGCGCCACACAGTTATTAACACGACTAGTATGTAACCAAGAAACAGAATTAAAACTATCGCTTAAAATTAAAATGTCCTCTAAAACTAACGACACCATGCTTCTGCCAACTTTCTTTGCCTTTAAAGCCTCAATTACCGTAAGGCAATCACTCTCCATTTCCACGCGTCGATGTCCTCGAAGTGCAGCTTCTTGAAGACCATCCAAAATTGCCATCGCCTCCGCCATCTCCGGCTCCCATTGTTGATCTCTGATGATAGTGAGCCCCCAAAGTACCTTACCTGCACCATCACGGCAGACCACGCCTACCCCTACTCCTTCACCCGCTTTCACTCCCGCATCAACATTTATTTTAACATACCCTTCCCCCGCTGCCCTCCATCCCGGCTCCCCATAATGAACTTCACTCCTATCCCTCCCCAGCCGCACACCACGAGACTCCCTCCCCCGTGGTTCTCTTCCCGTCCCTTCCTCTAACACGTCCTGCACCCGTCTAATCACTCTCTCCGGCTGAACTTCGGCTCCATCGAACACCACCTTATTCCTCAATAACTCCCATAACGCCCAACAACCCACCATGAATTTTTCACGAACTCCCTCCTCCATATTCTTCCAACAAGCCTCAATCCAGTCCCTTACTCCATTCCCACCTTCCTCTGTCACACTCTCCAACCCTATCCCCTCCCAAACCCATCCCGCCAACCCATAATCTCGGAATAAGTGCAAACTAGATTCGGAGTACGAAGAACAAAAAGAACAGTTAGAAAACTCACCTCCCATTCGAGCCGCAATGTTCGCTTTTGTAGCTAGAGCTTCACTACACAGCTGCCAGAAGAAGAGCTTTACACGGGGCCAAACTGAAACACTCCAAAGCCTATTCCAAAGCCATCGTTCGCGACCCCAATCCGATGTCTCCCCCGTATCAACCATATTCCCTGCCATCATAGCATAAGCTGTCCTGACCGTATATAAACCATCTCGTTCCGGCCCCCAGTACCAACAATCTCTCGGTCTATTAGGGCTGATACGGATATTCAATACCCGCTCCTTCTCAAATGGCAAAAGCAGCTGGTCTATCTTCGTCTCATCCCACTCTCCATTCGGTCGTATTATATCAGCCACAAGCAGCCCTTCGTTTCCTTCCAAACAAGGCGAAATAATACGGCCCGTATGAGTGGCCGTCAACCACGCATGACCCCATATTCTCGTATCCACCCCGTCCGCAATACGCCTCCTTAAACCTCCAGCAATAGACTCTCTTGCTTCCAAAATGCTACGCCATGTATAGCTAGGATTATACCCGATAGTCGCGTCCATAAACTCCACATAACATACGACATAAACATAATTGTCGTATGTTTATATTGAATATAGTTTATATAGGTTGTCATATCTACAAACTTTAACATCATAACACTAAATATTGATGTTTTTTAGGTTAAAACGAACTCTGCTTTAAGTTGTGTACTATTTCTGAAAGTAAATTAAGGGAATAAGTGAAAATGGAGGTGATAATGAAATTAGATGGTAAGAAGCTATCCTTATTTATCGTGGCTTCACTTTTTATGAATGAAAAAGTATAAGCATATGTTGGTATTTTGAATAGTAAAAGTAGAGGTGGTAATCGGGCCACTCTGATTGGTTACAGGTCAGGTCAAAACGGGTCGGGTCATATCGGGTCCGATTTATGTCGGGTCAGTGAAGAGTTCGGGTCGGGTCGTCAATGGGTGGCAAAGTCGGGTCGGCTCATTAGCGGGTCGGTGTCGGGTTAGGTTATGAGCATATATTTTATCTTATATATTTAGTTTTAGATGTTAATTTTATGTTTAAACAATGGGTAGGTGTATTAATTATAATTTTAAGTGAAAATAATCAAGATGAATGTCAATTTGGTGTTATTTAAACTATTATTAAGTTAATTCATTATTGGGTCATTAATCGGGTTGAGAAAATATCGGTTCACGGGTCGGGTCAGATCAGTTTCGGTTCACACAAAAAAATTTCGGGTTGTATCGGGTTGGGTCGGGTCAGCTTTTGCCGTCTCTAAGTAAATGTTATCCAAAATAGAAACGTATGGAATCAAAATAAATATCCAAAAAAGAAAACATATGGAAATCAAGTAAACAGAGAGTGCAAGTTTTTATTGAAAATTAATTACAAAGCTAGAAATAATTTTTTTTTGATATTGATATTGTTTAAACTACATCTTATAGAAATTCAAGTGTACAGAGACAATAACTTTTGTTAAATTTAAATTACAAAGCTAAAAGTATTTTTTTTAATGGATATTCATATTGTTAAATTACAATTTTGTTGAAAAAACTACCAATGAAATATTATGTTGTAGCAAGTTAGTGGAAATGGGACGGGTTTGAATTTAGGTTCAATTCCACCCAGTGGGTTTGGTACATGAGATTCCACCCGAAGGGTTTGGTACAGGTTTGAAAACTTCTACCCGCGATGGGTGGTGTAGTGAGTACATATATGACTATTGTTTGGTGGGTATACATGGGTGGAAGGGAGCTTACATCTACCACCGTCCCTCCCAAAGACTTCCCCATTAACAACATAATTCCATACCATTATATATTCCATATATAATCTTATTTTTAATGTAGCACTATGATTACTAAGAGAAAGGAGAAACTTATGAGTCTTAGACTTAGTCAATAAGATTACACTTTAACGATCACACTTTAACGATCACACTTTAACGAGGACTTTTAAACAAAACAAAAAAGTGTTTAGGCAATTAACCCTAATGTATTTTATATGATAATGACAATAATTTATCATCTTTTACAATAAGACTTTTTTGTAATAACATCATGTTAAACGACAAATCTGTGCAATTTGCACGGGTTTAAGACTAGTGAAAGGGGAAACAAGCGTCCTGTAAAGAAATTGTTGGTGATGATGAGGGCTTCATTTGGGACGTAGGTGTAGATTCGACTAACAATAAAGCAACGGAAGTTCATTCATATTGGGAAGATCTGGTCGTCCAAAGCGATCAATGCTATGGCGGCCGTTGATACAATGGCAAAATTATGGTGTACGAAAGATCAGATTGGTGGAAAATTATTGGATGCAAAAAAAAAAAGATGTTTACTTTCAAATTTTCAAACGACGGAGACAAGTCGAAGGTCCTGGGCGGTCAACCTTTTAATTTGGTTTAAACGTGAATATGGATCGCAATCTATAAGCACCAGCAGGTCAGCGAACCTTCCAACAATAAGCACCAGCAGGTCAGCGAACCTTCCAGCAATAAGCACCAGCAGGTTCGCGAACCTTCCAACAATTAGCACCAGCAAGTCAGCGAACCTTCCAGCAATAAGCACCCGCAGGTCGATAAGACCTTCGAACGATATGTCCCTTTTGGGATATTTTCGTTCATCATCAACCAACAACCAGCACCAGGCTTTGTTTTCAAATAAAAGGCTCAGCCACCCCAGCACACATGAAGCAGTCAGTTTGATATTAACTGGCTAGTAGCACATTCGCAAGTTTGAGGCGTCCAGAACCATGTTTCAGGTATGATCTCTACTTATGTCTGGCGAGCTTATGTACGCAAGTCTAATGGACTTTAAATGACCCGCGGAATCCTCAGGTCATTGAACTTAGGGTATACTTTGATTTTCGCCTTGTCCAAGCCTTAGTCAAAGTAGGGGCTCTGTAGATACCCGTATCCGTCACGATACTGACATTTATAAGACTCCCGAAAAACACCCGATGATGATAGAACCTTAATTTATGAGCGGGGTAAAATCCGACTGACGAGATCAATGGAGTTCGATTGATGATATAGATCAAATAAAAGTGTCGTTATTTTGATTAATTTTTATAAGGTTTCTAATGTTTTATTTATTTAAGATTAATTTAAAAGTTTATTAGAAAAATAACCTTTTTAGAAAATTGATTTTAAATGAGATGCATTTTTGACAAAATGATTTTTAATCAAATAATTTCATATTTTCGAGTTTTTATTTTGATTATTTATCGTTTGTTTATTCATTTTAAAATGAGTTTTCAAAGCGATTTAAAAAGACAAATTGTAATTTGATTTAAACTCGACTTCCACCTAATCCACTCACCTCACCTTTGAGCCGATTGCCCATGCAAAACTAGCCAAAACCCACCTCAATACCAGCCATTTTCGAGCTCCAACCAGTCCACACAAAACAGCCCAACACCGTTCAATTTCTCATCACCAAACCCGCTCCTTTTCAGCCCAAAACTTGCATCTATCAACTACACAAATCAAGACCCGACTACCTCCTATCCATGCCCATATTCTCGTGCCTTAACCCTCAAGAAACCCACTCTCCAAATCAGCAGCCACACTCATGAAACCAGCAGCCACACCACCCGAGCCCAACTGCTACACCTCCTCTAAAACACTACATTTGCACCATAATTCTCTCCAATAAATACAACCTCTCATGCATCCTTCAACCACACATGAACACCTCCTATTATCACCTGCAAACCTAGCTTAGAACCCTATGAACACCTCCTATTATCACCTCCTATTATCACTCTTAGGACCATCTACGACCAAAAATCTTTCCATATTCACAAACTTTGCAGTCTCACGATTCCGAAACATCGAATTTTCATTATCGTTTGACCCTCCAACGACCTCAGTAAAGACCGTCGCAAACAAGCACCCATATTTCGAAAAACCGACTAGAAAAGTCGTACCTTCTGTCAACTTAAGCACATTTCGAGATCGATATCGACTCCGAGTCAGGCGTCCCATCTCATACATGTAAGTTGAGGTTGCAATAATTCCTTTTACTAATTCCGTCTTTCCTAAATTTCGTTTGTAGCATGTTTTTTATCGTTTATTTGTCTCGTTAATTCCTCCCTTTCCCCATGTTGTATCTCTCGGTTATCACCATTATTAGCATTGTATCCCACACGTAAATCACTAATATAATCCGGTAATAACAATCTGACCGTGACGTTAATTTAAAAGATCGTTTTCATTTCGTAGTATGAGCATGTAAATTGACTAGCATGGATTAGTTTCATTCGTTCTCTTATCAAGCTTTATGACTTAGTTTAGCATGTAAATTCCGTTAGTAAATTGACTTAGATTAATAGTCATGACATAGCATCAATAGAAGGCATGTTAATGTATGTAACTCGGCCAATTTGTAACAATTTCTTGTTTTCGACATTTAAGACCGAGCATGACCAGCCCATGTTCTTGCCTTCAAAACCACCATCTAACACCACCATATGCCACAACCCACACAACCAAGACCTTCCTTAGACTCCAATATATGACTGTGCCAAATTTAAGACCTATAGGATCTTTCTAACTCCTTAAAAAAACCATCGAAATAAGCCCTGTCCGTGTCCGTAACCGAACTACCCAGAAAATGCAGCAGTCCAGTCCGTGACCAGCACCTGTTTAGCACCCATTTGACCACCCTTAGGATGAACATTGACCACCCATATGACCATATTTGCTAACTTTGAACTTCCATGATTCCAATATGTCTAAGAATACCCATATTGGACTTCGTTTGCACCTTCAAAAGCCCGACTGAAAGTTGCCATATTGCTATTGTTTTCTCGAAATCGCTTAACATATACTTTGTCTCAATTTAGCACGTCATTTGTATACTAACTGCAGCAGGAGCTGATGTACAGGGCTCAGCTGATTCTAGTCTAAGCTCAGGACAGGGCCAAACAAGTTCCAGTTCAGGCAATGCTCAGGCTTTTAAGAGGATGACAAGGTCAACCTATCAGCTGCCTACCTGGCCAGCTGATAGAACCCTCAACTAAGCTCAAGGTGACTGAAATCCAGGGTTAATCCAGCTTAGTTAGTTCAGTAATAGCAGCCAAATAACAAGCAAAAGGCAGATGAGAGGTACAAGGATGCAGGTTTGCCCAGCACCTTTTTGCAAAACAACAAAGAC
>LHUT01002131.1:0-16867 GCA_001412135.1 Silene latifolia subsp. alba
GTATGTTGAATTGTTGACTTAATAATATGATCCAAAATCTGGTGAGAACTTTGCAAAAGTTGGGGTCTTTTTTACGCCATTGATTTCTCACTAACAATTGGTCTCCCTTGTGACGGGTTACCATTTGTGGCGGATATTTTGTGAGATAAAATGGTAACAAAATGGGTTAGTGGAGAAAGGGGACCACATGAATAGTGTTGCAGAGAGAAAAAAATTGGGTACATTGTGAGGTAAAATGGTATCCGTCTTCAGCTTGTGACGGATATGTCATGTCTTCAATGAGAATTTGTGTTCTCAAATATTGCAAAAATGGCATACGTCTTTTTTCAAACCTTTGCTCACAACAATTATATCTCCACTGTATATGTAGCCACACACTACTCTGCCTAGTGTCTAGCTCAAACAATGGGCCCCGCTAAACCCGGTTCTTTCCTTCTGGGTCCGAGTCATGGATGGGCACAGATTGTCGTTAGCCCGATTGAATTTGACAGCCTCACCTATGACCTATGCACACCGCCTGCTCAACGAAATGCCTCAATGGCATACTTGACGGAATCGTACTTCATATCTGAGATGATGTGAGTTGCTCCCTCTGTTTCCTAAGCTGTGGATTGAAATTTTGAACTTCACTTGACCCGCCATCCATTTGTTGTTCATTTCATCTTACACTCGTTTATCATCCATTTATTTTAACTGGGTGCGGGTAAAATTGTCATCCGTAAAATTGAGAAACGGATAGTCCAAGTTAATCTGAGTTGTTCTCTAAAGTCAACTAGACAGAAATCAGAATAACGTTGAAATGAAGCAATGAGACTTGTGCCTAAATGGATTTTAGGGACCACAGTTAAGGAGGGTAGTAGGTATTTAAGGCGATAGCAAGACGGTTCTATGCAAATTTTTAAAATGCATTGTTCGCGGCCATTTTTTTGTGTGAAAAATCCGAATCAATGACGGGACGATTGTAAGTTCCCACATTCGTCCAGAATAAATAAATTTTGTTATAGTATGCATCACATTTTGCACTCTGTTTTTATTAAATGTTAGACCTTCCAATCTTCCATACAGAGTTGAAGATTAATAACAACTGCAGTCTGCAATACAGTTTGAATCCTGCAATGGCTTAATATGGGGAAGCTTTGCTTTCAAAAATACAACATTGAGCTTGTTTTCAAGGCAAGTATATTATTGGTGCTGGTGAATGGACGACATCTGGTCTACCCTAGATTATAGTCTCGTGATAAGATTATTATTAGACCGACCCATAATAATGTACTTCCTCCCATCCAGACCAAAGGTTACCGTTACTTTTTGGCACTATTCATGGTCGTATGAAATCTTTGATATTATTCTTAATCCATAAGACAAAATATAGTCATGTGAGATCTTGTTTGATTTATCGTCATGAATGCTATAANNTGATAAAGCAACTGTAACCTTTGGTTTGGATGGGAGGAAGTATTCCATAGTTCTTTCTTGTTTTCAATATTTGTTTATAGATTAACGCCTTAACGGGTCTTATAAAAATACGAGTGTATTTTTTTTTTTTTTAAATTGGGTTTGTCTCTCCAAGAGGGGTGGTATATATTAGTTGAAATTATAATTATAATACCCAAATGACAAAAGTACAACTGTAAATGAGTTGCAAATATTCTGTGATTCTGCCTAATACCATGGCAGTTATAATTAGTGGTGAACATTGTTTAGTTGACAGGGAGGATGGAGAGAGAGAGTCACTGTTATTCTGCTGTTAACAAGTCTTCTTTCAAATGAAAATGGACAGGCTAAATGTACAAACTCCCTTTCACTTCCTACCTTCTCGCATTTTTGTTCCTCCATTCTCAATTCTCAATTTCCAAACAAACAAAAACCTAATTTTCATATTTTTCTAAAAAAACATTGCTTTTGAATTTACATCATTGCCTAGATAAAAAAAAAATCATAAGCTTTTGCTTTATACTGAAATTTCTGGTAAAATATTCATTTAGCTCTTTCTAATTTTACTGGAAATTTTATGGTTGGTATATTGATCATATCGTTGCATTGCGGTTTCCAATTTTTATCTGTTCTGGTAGTTTGAATTTCTGAAATGAATCGATGGTGAAGTCAATGATGTATTTTGGCATTGGAAATTCAATATAATTTCGCTGTCATATGCTAATGTAACATTTTTTCAAATGACTTGGTCTAAAATTGTATTGATGTGGATAATGTCCAGGATTATACTTGTTCGTCCTCTACCTGCAAACAGCTGTGAATTGAATAGTATTTTTATTTATCTTAATGAATTTGGACAATGTCAATCTTTATCCTTGCTAGGCCTAGTCTGACAAAGGTAAAAATAGGTCAGAAATTCTCATCATTTCTATAATTGTTTTGGTTTCTCAGATTCAACATAAATTCCCTGGCTTTTAGCATCAAATAAGTAATCGAAAGCCAGTCCAGAAGGGTTGATCATCTGTTTATTGATTTGCAAAAAAACTGCATTCTCAAAGGATAAAGCAAAAAAGCGTCTTCATTGCTGAAGTTCAGCTAGTAAAGGCCAGACTGACATTAAAAGGGCCGGAAAATGGTGTTGGAAGGTGGGGACCAGGACCTGGTGCAAGGGCCTGATACCCGCCGCGAAAAGATATTTGTATCTGTGAGACTGAGGCCTCTCAATGGGAAGGAAATCCAGAGCAATGATTTTGCTGATTGGGAGTGCATCAACAATACCACCATCATATTCAAGAATTGCCTTGCTGAACGTTCCATGTATCCTAATGCCTATAATTTTGGTAAGCTAATCCCCTTCAACATTGAGTTTTTGATTTAATTATATATTGGATATTTCACATCCAATTTTATTACTTGTTATTGTACTACTGCTATTTCGGATTAAACATGTTTCTGATTTGATTTTTGACATTGATTGGTGGTTTGTAACGATTTTTGTTCCTTCCATTTTGCATAACTGTGCGATAGACAGAGTATTTGGGAATGATTGTTCTACAAAGAAAGTCTATGAGGAGGCTGCTAAAGAAGTTGCTCTTTCGGTTTTAAATGGCATTAATTGTGAGTCATCCATCTTCTACATTCTGAATGCTGCCTTTATCATTTGTCATTGTCTTCAACTTATTGATGACTTACTCGAAATTTATGCATCTTTGTTAAATAGCAAGTGTCTTCGCGTATGGACAAACAAGCAGTGGGAAGACATTTACAATGAGTGGAATAACACACTATGCTGTATCAGATATATATGATTATATAGAGAAGGTACTCAGAATTTCAGATCATATTTCTTTCTTCATTTGACATTTATTTATATTAAAACAAACATTTTGTTGATATTGAAATACATTTTTGTAACTTTTGAACAGCATAAGGAGAGGGAATTTGTGATGAAATTCTCGGCTATTGAAATCTACAATGAAAATGTCAGGGACCTCTTGAGTCCAGATCCTACACCCCTGAGGTGCTTGGATGATCCCGAGGTAAGTTTTATAGTCAATATATAGTTCAAGCCATTATGCAATCATAAAATTAGACAAAAAAAAAAACTATGATACTTCCACACTCCACTTTGGCATCTGTGTCTTTAAGCAAAACAGCATTCCTTTTGACTCAACTCGACATGGTACAGAGATACCTCATTTTAGGGCATAACATAACAAGAATTCACAGAAAAGCCTTATTCTGTGCCAAGTGACATGACACATACTCACTCCATTTATGCTAATACTATTTATTTATATTGAAAAATGTTGCACAAAATAGCCTTTTTCAACACAACCTGCGTCGACACTTGCAATCAAGTGCGAGTAACATAGAACACAATTGATACTAAGAATAATGGCCTTTATCGGTTCAAGGTGGAGGACGGGGGGATAAGGACTCACTATTCTTTGGCTATGATTATATGAATTGTGATGGTATAAAGCAAAATGGGTCACTGGCTGGGCTCCTTTTTATTGTAAAGTAGTCATTCAATTTAATTCTCGACACAATTTTCATTTATCGGTCATCCAGAAATAGCAAATAGCTACCTTGTGGTTGTAACATAGAAGTAAAGCTCCTTACATCCAACCCCCTTACCCCACTATTTGTTAGAGCATTTGATACTCTGGGCTAATGTTGTTGTTGTTGGATAACAGAGAGGGACAGTGGTCGAGAGACTTACAGAGGAGATTCTGAGAGATAGAGGTCATCTTCTTGAGCTCATTGCTGTTTGCGAAGGTAAGGACCTTTAAACTGAGGTTTTTTAGTCTTTGGGGGTACAACTACAGGGTACCAACATTGTCCTAATTTGAAATGATTTATGCCCATGTTCTTTACTTGTAGCACAAAGACAGACAGGAGAAACCGGTCTTAACGAAACAAGTTCTAGATCTCATCAAATCCTCAGGCTGGTACGTAACGTTGTTGATTTACAAAATGGCACCTTTACCTATGAGATGTTTACTTATGATAGATTTGAACTCTATCAGACTATTGAAAGCTCTGCTCGTCGATTTGGTGGTGGAAACTCGAGTATGCTTGCGGCAAATGTGGTATGCGAGCCTGTTCTCTTAGCTTTACGATATTGTGATTATCAACGATGTAAAACTAATCAGAATTTGAACAGTTATAATGTTGTCATGATGTTTTCTCACATAGAACTTTGTTGATCTTGCTGGAAGCGAGCGTACCTCTCAAACACTGTCAACTGGTACGCGACTGAAAGAAGGTTCGCACATAAATCGAAGTTTGCTAACTCTTGGGAAAGTTATACGCACTCTGAGGTTATTACCTTTCTTTCGTATCCACTTAATGCAATTTTTCACCAAAATAGATGGTCAGTTATTTTCTTTCAATTGAAATCTGTGCGCAATTTCTCATGTTTTGATAAATTACTCACTTGTGGGAATACCCGACAATATTCTACTAGACTATGAAATATTTGACACATACATTGTATAAATCGGTTTCAAACAAACTCGACTAAAAATATTTATGCATAATTCTAATACCTTATGCAAGAATATGAAGTGATAGAGGCATAGAGCTAATGCATGAAGTCTGAAATGCAGCAAAGGCAGAAATGCGCATGTTCCATATCGAGACTCAAAGCTAACGCGCATACTGCACAACTCTTTGGGAGGAAATGCCAGGACCGCCATTATATGCACCATGAGCCCGGCCCACAGTCATCTAGAACAATCCAGAAATACGCTGTTATTCGCAAGCTGCGCGAAGGAGGTGAGTACCAATGCTCAGGTGAATGTGGTGATGTCTGACAAGGCATTGGTGAAACAGTTGAAGAAAGAGTTGGCAAAATTGGAAACTGAACTCAAGACTATATCATCAGTCTCCACAAAGGATGATGTTACTTCCATTCTAAAAGAAAAAGAACTTCAGATTGAAAAGGTGAGCAACACTTTTTTATTGGATTCTTCTGTGAAGGAACTCCTTTATCAGACGACCAAAAATCATGGTCAAATGAGACTCCACAGTTATTAACCCCTATGTCTTAGCAATTTGTTTACGTTTGCTATTGAAGCGGTTTTCGAACAAGCACCTGTGAATGGATAATAAGTAACTTATAAAGGTTAGGTTAGAATGTAAAAATGGCGGAGTCCACTAGTCTCATGGGTAGAATGGGAAAAAAGCAGGTTGACTGTCATTTTACCAATGGCTGAGATTGACTGAAAAGTAATATGCAAACTAATACGAGTATGAAGTTTCAAAGTAAGAATTACTTCATTCAGTGATTCAATTATCCAGATATCACTTGCCTTACCATTGCCTTGTTCTTATATACAACCAGATGGAGAAAGAAATGAAAGAACTTAGTAGGCAGCGTGATCTTGCTCAATCAAGGATAGAAGAGCTGCTAAGAACTGCTGGGAGTCACCAGTTCTCACGGCCGCAGGATGATGTGTCAAGTCGTCAAACATCAGAATCACGGGAGAAAATTTCATGGGTAGATGATTCATCGGTAACATCAGACTTATCAGATTACCAGCGTTTGGATGTGGACCTAGCAACCTCAGAATCCTTCCAGTATCTTGATGAACATACTGATTTCGATTTTTCCACTCAAACGTCTAATGTTTTCGACAACTATGTTCACAATGCAACCCCGGATTTTGCTCCTGCTGTTTGGGAGGAAATGACCGCCGTGACAACTAGAGTCGATGAAGACATGGAAGATAACTGCAAGGAGGTTCATTGCATTGAAGTTGAAGCAAGTATCGATGGGAAAACAAACTTATCAGATCCTTTGACTGGTTTTTCTCAAGAAGTTATAGAGAAAGAAAGGGAAAAGGAGAAAGAGGAAGAAAAGAAGAGCATTATTGAGAAAGAGTGTATTGTATCAGTTGAAGAGATGAAAGGAAGAGAGTCAGACAAGTCAGAGGTTGATGTATTGGTGACTGATGAAGTTGATGTTATTCCACTTGAACTAAAGGAAGAAATGGAGTCTATGATTGTAAAAGAGCACACCACGTCATCTGAAAAGGATCAAGAGTTTGAAAATGAGACGAATCCTTCTGATGTGAAGTGTGAGACACAGGTATCTGAAAACGGGTACACAAATTCATCCGAAAAGGAAGAGAGATTGTCAGACAACCCTAAGGCTGACAAAGAGTGTACTTTATCTTCCGAAAAGAAAGAAGAAATAAAAGTGGAAAATCACTGTGATAGTGATTACGAGGAATTGGTGAAAAGGATTAAGGAACTGCAAAAGACTATTGACAGCTTGGCCAACCAGAACCCTCTTGAACACTACTCTCCTTCCATGGAGTCAGAGAGATTGACCAACAGACGGTCGAACTTGAGCAGAAGTAGGAGCTGTAAGGCAGTTTTGAGTACGATTCGTGCCACTTCTACCTTTGATACGGTAGTTCAACATCATCAGAATCAATCTTTTGGTGGGTTTGACCAGGTGGCTGTCTCGGAAAGGCCAAAGAAGTTGCCTAAGGGATTCGATACGAATGATGGGTGCGGTGCAGATACATCTATATCAGGTTTTCCAACTACTATAAGAGATGCTATAAGGATTGAGATGGATCAGGATGTCAGGAATTCTGATGTGAGCGACAGTTCCAGCATATACACTTCTGTTGCAGGAACAAATGGAGATGCTAAACATAATCCCCACAAGCTAATAGGATCCAAATTGGTGAGTATGCAATGCCTCTTCCTTTTTTAAGTATGCCAAAAATAGAAATTCCTCTTGATGCACATTCTATGTAGTTTACACATCGGCAAAATCGTGATAAGTATCTATATCATACTTCAGTTTCCACAAAAAAAAAAAAAAATCAGTCTAAATGACATACCAATACAATAACATTACCTCAGTGAATTAGGGTGATGAACTGATGAATGTATGCACTCTTACCTTTGCGTTGAGAACAAATAAAGGTTCTTTCCAGACATCCCATGATGCAAACTACATTAAGAATTGCATCAAATGACTTCCACTTCACAATTTTTTTTTAAAAAAAAAAGTGCAACAAATCTGGTATGCGATTTTTCTCTTATTCCATCAAACTTCGGAACCAAATAATATTGAGTCTCTGGCTCCATTATGACAGATACTAAGATATTAACACACAAGTAAATTAGATAAAGAAATATGTTACAAACACAAGAAGTGGATTATATTGTTTTTATGTGACCACTGAACATCAAGGAACAAGCGTCCTCAGATTGTCACATCTAGTCCCGCGCTCTGTTCAAAATCCTGGTGTGATTGAGCAAGGTTGCTGGTTTTTTGCAGGATGGTATCATGGATGATTTGTCTGAACCAAAGTACAGTGAATCTAGTGACAGCGTCCGAGACATAGCCTCATGTGGGATGCAGGAAAGAGATTGCATGTCAGAGGGAACACCAAGCAGTTTGCAATCCCCATTAAGTTGGAGTGAGGAGTTCGAGAACACGCGGTTCAGAATCATCGAACTTTGGCATGCATGCCATATACCATTAGTCCACAGAACCTATTTTTACTTGCTCTTCAAAGGTGATCCCTCTGACAAGCTGTACTTGGAGGTAGAGCTCAGAAGGTTGTCTTTCATTAAGAACCGATTTGATCAAGGCCAAAAGATTGTAATGGATGGTCAGATTTCGACACCATCTTCAAGGTACAGTCTGTTATTTTCGCTCTAACCTGTACCAACAACATGCATGCTTGCTCATATTGAGTTATTGACCACTTCAGCATGAAGGCATTGAATCAAGAAAGGGAGATGTTGATGAAGCAAATGTACAAGATGATCCCGCTTCAAGAGAGAGAAAGCCTTTTTGAGAAATGGGGGATTGTGATAAACAGCAAGCAGAGGAGACTGCAATTGGCACAACAGCTTTGGACAGACAGCAAGGATATGCAGCATATCAGGGAGAGTGCAAGCGTTGTTGCTAAGCTGGTTGGTTTTGCAGACGATGGTGAAGTCGCCAAGGAGATGTTCGTGGGCCCCAGTCTCAATCCTAAAACCATCATTAACCGCAGATCCTATAGCTGGATTTCTGGCATACCATCTCTTGCTTAAAAGCTTCTAGCCAATTTTTCTTGCTTCTAACTCGAAAACAAAAAAAGTCGTTTTATCCCAAAAAAAAAAAAAAAACCGTCTATTTCTTTTCTTCAAGGAGTGTAGGAGTGACAGATTTAGTATTGCTGATCTATATGATGTTGGTTAATTGGGTACTAACTACTAACCCAGAAATTTATTTGTCGTACATATTAGATTAACAATTTGTTTGTGACCCATGGACCACGGTACATATTTGGTTAAGCTATACTCTGACTTCGTCCTTTTTTATAATCATTTATTTGTCGTACATATTAAATTGTTTATTAATCCGACCGGCTTATGAACAATCAGTCCAACTTGAACACGTCTATTGCATTTTTTTTTTTGGTGTAAACCGAGGTGTTCATCGTCGACAATGTATAATCTCCTCGCCGCAGGTGCTCTCACGAAGAGATAAACGGCTGGGCAAAAAGTTTGCTCTATTCCCATGGACACGTCTATTGCATTTCAGGTTTATCATTAGATGTAATTTTGATAACATACATTTAAGTTGAACAAGTATTTTTCTTATTTGAGCCAATCTGGCTTAAAAACATCTCAAACATGCATTAGTCAATATATATTTAAATGAAACCCAACACAAAGAGACCGTCTTAAGTTTAAGACGATCCTCAATCTTTTGCATTCCTGTTTATATGTGTTGGCCTCATCCTACATTATAGGATGACCTATAGGAGAGTGACTGATCGAACAGATAGGGCATGAATGCAAATCTGATTGAACATCTCGATGAAACTTGTGACAAAATTAATTACATTTTCAACCATGAGTTGAGGAAAACCTAATCCTTATTCAACAACATACCAAAAGATCCATCAACAAATACTGGGATCTACATAATCCATAAATCACTCTTGTACAGACTACACTGACAACCACAGATATCTATACATAGCAAGATCACGATACCTGTCTACGAGACTTATGATTGAAGAACAGCTCCCTCCGAGATCTTCCATCCAGATCCTAAATACGACATCTGGTACCTTGTCGTGTAAGTTTTGGTGTAAGAATCATTGTTCTGGGGTTGGCCTACATCTGTTAAATTGGCCGACTCTTCAAGAGTTGCTTCTACTGTGGCTCGCTTACCGTCCTGGGATACAGTTATACTATCGATACTGACGTCTATCAAACTGTAGTCCCAAACCCAACCACGCTCGGCGATATCCTTCGCCCGGTCGGTCCAAATCTTAAGCATATTGCCATCCAGAACCTAAAAGTTTGTTTCTTCATATCAATATAAATATAATACAATAAAACATACTATTAGTACTTAGTAGTATATATACGTTTGGTTCTCATCCGTTTGTCTACATTTGGTTCTGCAATTTGGATCCTCTCCATTTCTTCTCTCCATTTCCTTCTCTAATACACCCATATTATATTATATATCTAATTTCATCCATTTACCTTTTTCCTACTCGAAAGTGTATTTTCAACCACCCGATCTATTTAGAATTAGATCTGGACCATTAATAAGTAATGGACCTCCATTTGTTTTTGAGAAAATGGAGAGGACTGGATCAGTATTTGTGTTTATGCAAACACATGCAAGTGGATTACGGGTATTTATTATAGGGAGGTTAGTGTTAATAGTGACGGTAAGGACAAAAACTGGGCAGACTTTTGACACAAAAGACTTGTTTAAGTTGAAAACACAAACAAATAGCTGAGACGAATAAAAAATTAAAAACAGAATACTCAATGTAGTCCCCTAATGCACACATATAGCCGTAGATATGAGAAACCCACATTGCCCTTGGTAATATTACAGTCACGGTACAACTGCCAATAGTTCAGAGAAACCATGGCCAATTTCTCATAAACAAAGGGAGGGATGGAAGCACCATAGATAAGTAAAGACTATGAAGGTGGTCACTATTTAAGCTATTAACACCCACAATCATATGAGTAGGGCAATAGTCATGAACTCCTAAACTTACACAAGAAAGCTTTGATTTACCTCTGACAACTTGTCAAGGGAATGACTTGGTCCCAGCGCCTGCGATTTTATGTTCTGCCATCTCCTAACCAGAGCATCCGCAAGTCTGGCATCCATTTTTGGTATTTCCGTCTCGACAAATTCATTATTTGGGAGTCCTGCTTTTTTTGTGTGCAAAAGTTAGTATATGTGCATTTTCTGTACAAAACTAAGCTTAGGAAAATCTGAATCAGCCGTTGGCCAAATCTGCCACCCTCAATCCCAGAATCTTGGCTTTCCAAAGGTTGAGAATGATCAATTTCTAGCTTCTTTTATAATGTACCACAATCGTCCTCATAAAGCAATTAACTCACCAAGAGGAAAAGTAAAGGCCCATTTAAGGTCACATTTCCTGATTCCTATGTTATTTCAATGTCAAACTTGTTTAAGTCATTCGTGTCTAAAAGGCGTCTCTAGATGTAAATGAGAGAACCACATTTTCTTGGGGGGTGGAGATAGCTACGTTTCAACAGACAGAGAGAACCCAAAATTAACTAAGACAAAATATTTAGTAAGTCATACCCACATCAGAGAGATCAGTGGCCATAGCAGAACCAACTTGCTTCTGCACACTTGCGGATCCATTTTTGCCAGGAAAAAGTTTCAAGCCAACAAAAGCCGTCATCCCAATCACTACACCGGCACACATAATCTTCACACTTGCATCTTTTATTTTCTCCGTGATTGATTCTTGTTCACTAGCTTCTTCCATAACATTTTTACTGGATAAGTCAACATAACTTAGATTATTATCATATATAAGCTCTGATGACCTGTACTCTTCTCCAAAGCCATTAATTCCAACATCTTCTTGGCGTGTTATGCGGTCGCCATTAGAGCTTGGTGGGAACACCTTTCGCAGTGCCTGTACTACACTGCTTGTGACAGTGTCAATCACTGCAGTAGCCTCAGCCCCAATCCTTACTATGGCTGCTGCCGCTGCTACTGAAGACCCACTTCCACTCTCCAGCCGTTCCAAGTGCTTCAAAACAGCAGGATCATCATAATAATCCCGGAGTTTAAATTGAACACCATCTGTCTCCCTGAATTTAGAGAAAACCTCGTCAGTCAGCCAAGTCTCCAACAATATGCATAAGCCCGGAAGTGTATCGTTGTCTTCATCATGCCTCGAGTTCTCCAATATGAAATCCACAATTGCTGGATTCCTATAAGGTGAATTTTCAACATCCAGACCCAACCATGTCCGACACTGATCAAGATCACCAACCAACAGTGAACAGAGACCCCTTGCACATGCAAATTCCTTCTCACGGTTTACATTAGTAGCATTTAAGGAAACAGCATCAGCTGGAACTGCTGCTTTGGTCTGTTGAAGTTGTTGGAACAAGTTGTCAGCATCTTGAATTAGATGAGGCTTCTTGCTAATGAAAGCCTGCGCAACAAGTGCTAGAGCTACTCTATAAGCTTCAAAGCTTTCAGCTGGAATGTTTCTCGGCGTTGCAGTAAAAAGTTCAACCTGTTACAAGGCGCAACAGGCTGTGTTATTTCTATACTAGGTAAGTTCTAGACCGAGACAACTAAAGGTGACGAAAACTCGAAAAGTATCAAACACCATAACCAAGTTAGGTAAATTACGAGCTTTCTCTTCATATCTCATATCAACTCTCCAAAAAGCCGAAGAGGTCCCATGGACAATGAGTTACAGGTTCAAGTCTCCTTTCCATTTGTATTTTCCCTGTCTTGTGCACTTGTGCACTTGTGCCTATTCTTACTCCTAATAAACAACACTCCCAAAAAGAGCATAAGAAAGACTTTACACCAACCTGCTCGGCAGCTGTCATATGTAGAAAGGCCTCATTCATAAACTCTTCTCGAGTAAAACCTCCAGCTATAGCTACAGCACCACCACCTCCAACAGCCCATAACATATTGCGCACACGTTGAAGCCCTTCTTCTCTCTTCTTCCTATATTCATCACTGAGAGGTAAAGCCAAGAGCTCCAAAACATAACGTGGGTAGATCTCCTCTAGTGTCTCATCAATTTGTGCTTGTAAATCTGGTGCAAGACTACTAGAGCCTTCTTCCTGCATAAAAGGTAAGGTAGGCTATTACCCTTGATATTCAGATAGATACAACTAAAAATACCATTAGATAAACAAGGACTTGCTTGCATTTCCAACAAAGGTCCTAAAATGTACACAAAAGCTGCAAGTCTACAAACAAAAATCCGATCAATCATGATCAAGATCAACAAATAAAGCCTATGGCAGTTAAATTGGCTCCAAGCCTTCAGATAACCTTGAATTGCATATAGTGCTCTTACTGCTCTACTGCATTAAACTGAAACAAATGAAGAATCCATTACAACAAAACACACTATGCCAATCAGCTTTTCCATCGTTAGCATAACCAAATTCTTTCACCTCCCAGCAGTACATCTGGAAGCTCAAAAGGACGATGAAAATGCAAAATTCATCAAGCTAAAAAGGACTTCCAATGATATTGCACAGCTAAGACCAAAGACAGCCTAAATAAGGATTGAGACCTCATAAATTTCATACAAACCGTTCAGTTCTCTTTGCCTGTTGGCACCGGATGAAATGAATTGCAAACCCTCACCTGCAGAAGTTTTAAAGCTCGTTCCAGAGCCTCACATCCATAGACATAATCAGGAGGAGATAAGGCCATCGCATCCCTTGAGAGGTCAACAAACGCCAAGGCCATTGCCAAAACAACATCGTGCTTGAAGGACTTAGGAAGCCTATCTTTCAACAAAACGTCTCCAATCCTCAGAACCAGCTCTGATTCTCCAGTCTCTTGTAAAATACACATAGCTCCAGGCACCTAAAAGTACGAAAGACCATCAGTTAACTATATCTATATATAATTCATATCTAACGCTAATCCGACCATCTATTAACAATTGCTAAGATTTATTGCTTCAAGTGAAAAATCTAACATCAACGTATTTTAGCCAAAAATATCAAAATCTACTCCATCTTCAATTTGCTGCACTGTAGAGTAATGTTCCACATATCAATAATTCACTATATCAGTACAGAGTACCCTTAGCCTGAAATATCCGTCAATTTGACCAATTTTAACAATTGCAATCTTGAACAATAATCTTCCAGATAAATTGTCAACAGAGGAACGCATAGAATTCCTACATCGCCGTATCCTTAAAAGCCTCAGTACGCTAATGATCATCCAAACCTTAGCACAAGATGATAACCATTTCCCGCAACTGAACCATCTAAAGTATCATAGTTTAATTAAAAGTGTATGGCAGTATGGGGTAGAGTGTAAGCAGATACCTTGTCAAAGGGGACGTCAAAGAGAGTAGTTTCGTCGTCAGCTTCAGAAAGACCCAAATTATACTCTCTCCTAAAACTAGGGTTGGAAAGAGTATCAGAAGCAGCTTGAAGAATCTGCCTTCTTGCCACCAGAGCATCTTGGGAGTATCCATATTGCGGTGGCTTCGAAACCTTGCCTTCAAACGCTCTCCGTATTCCATCCCCCAAGAAATGAGGTTCAGCTCCCAACACCTGAATTTTCACAAATGAATTAGGTTTTCATCAATATAGTTAAAATTCCCGAATTTCAGTAACTTGTAATATGTGCAAATGTAGAAAATTAGAGGTCTCCTAAGAAACGGACAGCATCACACTAAACTAATGCGAGATATAACATTTAAAAGGGACACTGCCAATGTATCATACTCAATTAGTCTCGCAATTTAACTAGCTTTTCCAACCCTTTTATACAGTTTACCTATTAAAAAATAAGACCATTTAATAACTTCCCAACATCTGCATTTTTACATAAAATTAGGGCTCGTCAACAAAGTTCAAATTGCCAAATTTTGGCTTTACTCAAACTTGTAACATGTTCAAAACTAGAGACTTTTTCAGACCAAACTAATAGAAGACCTAAAATTTGAAAATGAGTGTTACTAATAATATCACATTGAATCAGTCTAGTGTAAAATGTGACACGAAATCCACACAATTGAACTAAATCCCCGCCCCATTTATCCATTTACAACTAGCAATTATACACTGGCTTGTCTCACAATAATATCGTTATTAGTCCGCCCATATTAGAAGTTCTTGTATGAGTAGTCCCACACTAAGGTGGTTGAGCTTCTTTCTATAGTGAAGTACTCCCTCTATCCCGGTCATTTGTTTAAGTATTCCATTTTTGGGTGTCCCAGTCAATTGTTAACCTTTTCACTTTGGAAATGTCTTTGATGGTCAACTTGATCCTCCACACTAAATTTGGTCCACCTGCCGTCTAATAACTGACGACCTCTTCTTTCCTTGGTCTTTGTGCAAAAACTAAAGGTAAACAAATGACCGAGGCGGAGGGATTAACAGTCTTTGATGCAGTTCGGGAGAAGTTTTCAGCTTAGGTAATTCAGAAACAGCCTATTTGAGTTGCTAACACCAGAGTAAGTTGAGTTCATCCAGCCCCTTTTACCGGAGCTATTGAGGCACTAAGGTAATGTTGTTGTTTAGTAGTCCCACACACCATTTTATATAGAGAGGGTCTCATACGAGAATTTGTAGAGCAATTACGGAGAAATTAAGAAAAGAAAAGAAAAGAGAAAACCTGGTAGAAATTGAGAGGAAGGGAGAAATGGCGGTCAGGAGGAGCAAGAGAAGGAGGGAGAGAAGCGAAAGTGGAGGCGGAGGCGGAGGAGTTGTCGGCGGAAGGAAAGAAGTGGAAGTCGGAGAGGAGGCGGTGGGCCCATTTACTACCGGAAAAAGGCGTCGACGTGCCGGCATTAGCAGCGGCGGAGACGGTGAAGACGCGGTGGTGGCGGGTGTGGAGATATTTGTTGGGGGAGAAGGGAGGAAGAGGAAGAGGAGGGGGAGGAATGAAGCCAAGATGTGTGAGTGATCCCATTTTTTCACTCGTTTTTGCTCGTTCACTTGAGTCTCTAGTGGAATCAGTCAGATGATGCTCCCTATAGCTTTTTTGACAAATATTTCCTCCGTACCCATCCAAAGGTAACACTTGTTTAAAGTGTTCGTACCAATCTAAAGATAACATATTATAAATGGACTATAAATTGACAATAATACCCTTNNTTTACCCTCTTTTCTTGGTTTCCCCAATTTTTACCATATTACCTTTGGATTGGTATGAAGGGAGTAGTTATTTTGATGGATAAAATCTGTTACAAGCTACTGACGTAAGATAAAGGGATAAGTAGGAGATATCGTAAAGTTGTAACCGTCATAAGTAAGTGGGGATGTTATTTTAAAGGCTATTTCTAATACTACTCGTAAACGGGAGAATCGAATTGGGTTCAGGTCGGTTCAGTTCAGTTGACCCGAGTCAATTCCGAGTGCAAGAATTCGGGCCCGGTTATTTCAAGTCAACTATTTAAGTTTTTTATGTATAATAGTTAGTGTACAACAATAAACATTCGGGTCGGGTTATATTAAGTTGGGTCAATTCGTGTCAAGCTCGGGTCTTGAGTTCGGATGTCAGATCGAGAACGAATCGGGTTATTCGGTTCGACTCTTTCAGGTCGGATCAATTTTACCAGGTCAATTTTTTTATGGATTTTTCTAAATTGTGTCCAATAGGCACATGATAATAAATTATTTAGGCATATATTAATCCTAATTGTTTCATTAATTTTTTTCAAATTTCCTAAATTGTCTTCATTAGAATGGGAGGCTATCTTATGCACTCTAAAAAAAAATTCCTTTTACACATTGACGGTGGAAATTATGGAGGAAATTATAGAAACTTGTGTTTATGTCCTCAGTGCTAAGCTAGCTCTAATAGTATTGTATATGTGTAATCATTTTGGATCATGTCTTTTATCATTTTGGATCACGTCTTTTCAAATTTGAAGAGTCGAGATTGGGTAATAAACAACGAAATGGTGACGGAAATCACAAAGAGTGCTACATTTCTCAATCACTTATGGAGAGTCCGTTCACAGGTGCATTTTTGGGGTTTACAGGTGTATATTGATGTGCTGCTTTGTTACCGGAAATTGTCCATTTACTGTGGTTGGATATATAATTGTGTCGTGTTTTAGTTTTACTGTGGGTTAATTACTGCCATGTTTGTTCTGATTTTTGAGCGGAGTTTCTGCTTTCTTGTGTAATGGTAATAGTGGATATAACATTATGGCGAAGTAGAAGAAAAGATCAATTAATCAAAAAAGAGAAGATTTTGATAACTTTGTCTATTTTATTAGTAGCATCTAAATATCAAAAATTTTGACCAAGACTTTAAAAATTATCATTGTTTACGGGGACGATCATTACCCCTATCTGCCCACTTCCTCGATCCACCATTAATTAATCTCAAATCCCAACACACTGTTTCTCATTTTGTTGTAGA
>LHUT01002132.1:354-11326 GCA_001412135.1 Silene latifolia subsp. alba
AAAAAAACATTTTTCACGTAAAGCATATGGTTGCCTTTGAGTCCATTGTTAAAAATTGGGATCTCAAAGTCTTTCAATTTGATTTATATCAACAAAGTAGTCTCTTATAAAAGGAGCTAAATGTTTAATCCTCAACACTATTGAATTATCTTTGTAAGATTGTTATACAATTAGAACATTATATTTCACACAAAAACTTGAGAAATATTGAAATATTGCCTTTTTACCAAGTTCAAGAGATCATTTTTTCGTATTCTTTTGAAACTCTAGTACTAATGATTGTGACTTAAACTGATTCTTTAATCTCGTATTTATTGAGATAATAAACATATTAGTGTAGTTTCTGTTAAAGATATGAATCACTCAAAAGATATTATCCATTCTAAAGATATTATTCAACCAAGTCAAAGCTCAAGATTGGCATCCTCTATTCATGGAACAAATCAAACGTGATTTGTGTAGTGTATCATTAGCTTATATTTTTGATATAATTAGTTATTTGTTACCTTGATTAGCTCCACTAATTAAGGTGTGTATATTAGATATTATTGTTAGCATCTCTTGTACACAAGTATATAAACTCCTCATGTATATTCATCTAACATCAATACATTCATAATCTTCTCATATACTTTACATGGTATCAGGATTCACATCGATCCTTATACTAATCACCATCTCCGCTGCCTTAACCACCGTCGGTACACCTATGGCAACCACTAGCGCCCAAATACCCAATACCGCTGAACCAAATAAACCTCTTATCTCCGTTTCGTTTCCCACATGTACCAAGCTCACACCGACAAACTACCAAGCTTGGCACTACCAAATCAGTCGCCTATTCCTTGGCTTTGGCCTTTTCGCCTACCTCGATGGAACCATCAAACCACCACCCGAAACTACCACCCCAGCCGCCACCACAACCAAACCCGACCCTCAACGAATTCCCAACCCAGCCTACGAAACATGGTTTCGTCAAGACCAATTAATCCTAGGAGCTTTAGCAGGCACACTCGACTCCGCTGTTCAGCCCGTCCTCCTCGATGCAACCACATCTCACGAGGCTTGGACAACACTCGCCACAACCTACGCCAACCCTTCCCGAGGCCATATCCTCCAACTAAAGGATCGTCTCCGCACCATCACCCATGCCGGCAAAACCATCTCCGAATACATGCTAGCCATTAAAGAATGTACAACCCAATTAGCACAACTCGGCAAACCCGTCGATGCCGAAGATATAACCTCACACATTATTAACGGCCTCGACTACAAGCTCTATTACCCCGTCATCGATGGCGTTCGTGCCCGTGACTCACCCATCTCGTTTGAGTTATTTCATGAGAAATTAATCCAACATGAACTCACCCTCAAAAATCAACCGCCTCCAACAACCACTGCCGCTTTCAACCCCTCGGCACACGCTGCCTATACCCGACCCTACCACCATACCCACAACCACAATCACAACACACGC
Source organism: Silene latifolia subsp. alba (assembly GCA_001412135.1). Taxonomy (NCBI): domain Eukaryota; kingdom Viridiplantae; phylum Streptophyta; class Magnoliopsida; order Caryophyllales; family Caryophyllaceae; genus Silene; species Silene latifolia. The sequence goes on from LHUT01002132.1 coordinate 1,832, forward strand.
TATTCACCCTCCACCAATAACAACCAATCACGCCATCACTCACAAAACCAAAACACCTATCAACCCAACTCTCAAAACCGTGTCCAACCCAACAATGCTTCGAACCCAAACCCATTTCGCGGCCGCTGTCAATACTGTCGTGTCACTGGCCATGTTATTAGCTACTGTCCCGACTTCAAGAGGGACTACCCAAATGTTGTATTCCCTCCACCTCCCACTCGACAACCACGCCCTACCGCTCACACTGCCACCACCTCTACCGGACCCTCCACCTCATATCTTATTGACAGCGGTGCCTCCAACCACATCACCAACGACCTCAACACTCTCGCCTTTCACACCCCATATAATGGACCTGACGATCTCGTGATTGGTGACGGCTCGTCCTTGTCCATCTCCCATCTCGGTTCTTTTTCTATCCCTANTACTCCCTCCGTCCCAGTGATATGTACATTTCCTTTATTTTTCCCCTCACAAAATAAAGGCCCAAACAAGGCATACCTATATCTCAACTACTCCGATCTGTCTATATCGGAAGAAAAAAAGGATCGTACGAAGTACTATATTAGAGTATTTTCTTTTCTTAGACCAGTTGTTACCGGGCAAGAAACCCCAATTTGGCTAATCATTAGTGAACTCCATTAGGAGTCATCAACTGCGTTTCACTTGGCTAGAAACGTCTATAGAACATAGTAGCTACTATACTACATGTGAGATATGAGTGAGGATCCTCTGTCNNTCAACAAATTAATATAATTATTGCACTATTTTATTTTGCAACAAGTGATGTGTTAAAAGCTGGGTGGAGTGACACACACAATGTGACACAAAAGTGGGACAAAGTTTCCTTACTGGTGAGATATGCCCGTAAAAAAAGACATCTATGTAATATACTTTTTTTTTTTTGACAGAAGGTGAATAGGTTACATTATTGCAATCATTACATAGTAAGCTACTCGACTAGGTAGCACCAGACACTTGACAACTAAATCTAGCACTACAAAGCCATGCATCGAGATTACATAACATTTATTTAAAATTAAAACTACAACATTAAGATAAACAGGATAAACGATGGTAGAATGGCAAAAGGCGGCAGCTTGGTCACGAACGTTGATATCATCATCATTAACATGGAAGATCACCAAATACCGTCGATACATACGAACTCCGGAATAACAATAACCAGGTGTACTTACGCTCTTGCGAAAAGAACGTAGAAAGAAAAGATGAAAAGTAAGACAAAGCCTGCCCTCAGCGGAGATAAAACTCCTACACCTTAGAGATCGCACCCATTGTTCATAGGACAAACAGACCAAGAAAATCAACATGCAATGTGTAACACGAACTTCCAGAGACATAAGCACCTCAACACCAACATCATTTAAGGGACTAAGCTTACCACTAAAGAGACGACTAAGCCTTTTAAAGAAGAGGGTTATTAGTAAATAAAAACAAGACAGGAAAAAAAGAAAAACCACCATTCAAAAGTCGGGAAGACCACCACCTCCGATCCCAACCAAGGTCACCGCCTAAAACCCAAAGAACCCCCTACCCCACACACCTCAAACAGCGAGGAAAGGACGCTAGAAATCACGACCTCACTCAAACCAATAAGCAACAGGACTCAACAAATCATCCACGACCGTCACGGCACAACCAACAAACACCATTCCACTGAGACTCCAAATTCCAAACGACCCCCCCAGGACCATCGGCAGCCATGCAACACAACTTACCAAAACAACACAAAGGACTGACACTAAAGACCCGGTAATGGGACAGATCTGGTGGTGGAGGGGGAGAGGGGGAGGGGAAACACCAGATCGTCCCAAAACCACCACTAACACCAGAACATCGCCACCCAGATGAGCTATGCTCATCGACCTGACTCATTGAAAACGACAACCAACAACCTTTAAGACACCGGAACATACCAGGGGTGGGGAAAGGGGCGAGGGAGAGGGGAACACCCCTGGAAGACATGCGCTGCTTCGATGACAGGACAGGGGAACGCGGAACGGAACGACCTCGGAACAACCACACGAACCGCAAACCAAAGCCACCGGACGATCAAGACGGAAAAGCGATCCAAAGAAAGTAAGGAGCGAGATCAGGCCAAACGTGACCGCAACTAAGAGGAGGTGTGTTTGATCACCGGAGATGGGTCAATGAATGACCCCATCTCCGGCGATGGGTAGGGAAGAAAGGGAAGAGGTGACTGGTAGGGAGAGGCGGCGGATCAGACGAAGGGATTTAGGGTTTCTTTTTAGAGAGAGGTGGGAGGATTTCTTTTAGAGAGAGGGATTAATTTTCTAAGTTATGTAATATACTTAAAGCGTAGCTTTGTAAAATATAAATAGTACGCCATGGTTAGTAGGGCATATCTATTGTTTTCTAAAAAAACCAAAAGTACACGGAGGAAACATAAATAAACGTGCAGATAGCAATGCAAAAGCAATATTACAACATGAAATGCAACATTTTTCTTACCTTACCTTATAAAAAACAATTATTCTTGCTGAAGACGGGTCGGAGCAAGTGACGGATAATGTCACTCACAAAACGGATAGGGGGGACAAGGTAGGGACACCCCTATTTGAATCATTTGTGAGGGTAAATGGTATCCGTCACTCCAAAGTGACGGATACGTGCCGTCACAAATGAGATTTTGTGTATAAAAAAACATGAAATTAAACGGTTCATGGGTATGGCACTATGGCCGTATGGGGCTCATAAGGCAAGATGGACATTAGCATTGGCGCATATCATATGGATCGGCAATAATTAGGCTTCATGTCTAGTTTCATAGGGATTAGGGAACATGAGCATACTTTTTGGTCCAGTTAAAGTACTCAAAATCAAGTCCCGTTGCAACCCAGAAGTATGGACTATGGGCCTAATTGAGGTGAATATGTAGCCTTAGACAAACTGGAATCACTAAAAATCTTAAGTTAGAATCTTTAAAATCAAAGATTCAACTTAAAACTTTAGTGTGAGTCTTGTCTCCACTTTTAAAAGAAATTCCAAAGAGTGAATCTTATGTGTTATTTTTTTTTATTAAAGTCTTAGAAAAAGAAGTGAAATGAAAAGTAGAATCTAAGATAAATCTGACTGAGAATGTATAGAGTCTGAGCAGAGTCTAAAGAATAAAGAAATAATAAAAGTTAGTGGAAAAGTAATGCAATAAGTCTTAAGACTTTGGTGAGTTTTACCAATAAAATCATAGTCTAATTCACTACATCATTTCACTCAACTAGTCTTGCTTAAGATGACATTATCAGTCTTAAGTTTAAGATGAGTCAAATATTACCCACATGTATATATAGGACAAACCTTTAACTTTTACAATACATTCTACTTTTATCCTATTTATCCACATAAATAATTCACAAAATCTCATTATAGACGACACATATCCGTCTATAACTAAAGACGGGTCAAGTACTATACCACATTCCTAATAGGACAAGCAACAAGTGGGGTGGTGGGGCAAAAAATGTCACCACTTTCAAGCTATTTGACCCGTCTTTAGCTATAGACGGATATATCCGTCCATAGCAAGACTAGCTGTAAATAATTTCACAATCTTAAACGGATAATAACGCTTAAACAAGAGTGTACATTTCACTAATGAGTTGCAAGGACTCAAAAACGTCACTTATTTTGGCAACGAAAAATGCACATAGTAGTACACTACTACACCAGTTCTAGTACTACACCCAGTCACCCTTTAATCTACCAGCTAAGTCCACGCCATTGTCACCAGTCTCACCACACCCAAAAGCCAAAACCTCCCAAAAAAAGAAAAAAAAAAAACCGAAAAAAGTTAGAGAGAGAAAAAGACCCAACACTAGAAAGAGAATAAATATCAAAATGGACCGGAATACCCCTAGAGCGGAAGCGGAACGGTGGTTAGGGATAGCCGTTAAACTTCTAACAGCACGTGACTTCCTCGGTTCTAAAACATTCGCCATCCGAGCACGTGATTCCGACCCGAATAACCCCTTACCCGACCAAATCCTAGCCGTTGTAGAAACCGTATTAGCTGGAGAAAACCGGGTCAACCCGTCCAACCATCCGGATTGGTACACGGTTCTTCAGCTTCCTCGGTTGGTACGTGACCCCGGTTTAATCTCTGACCATTATCGTCGGCTTACGGTTCTGCTTAACCCGGAGTCGAACCGGTTGCCTTTTGCGGATTATTCGCTTCAGCTTGTTATGGATGCTTGGTCTGTGTTGTCGGATCCTACTAAGAAGTGGATTTTTGATAACGAACTCTCGGTTTATTTACAACAGCACGCGCCGCCGCCTCAACCTCCTCCACCGCAGCAACCGCCGGTTTCGGCGCCGGAGAATAGTCAGGTAAATGTTTTTCAGTTTTTTCAACAAGCGCCGCCGCCGCAACCACCGCAGCAGGCGGTGGATGTTTGGCAGCAGCAGCCGGACGAGAATCAGAGTTATAATCAGAATTATCGACAACAATCGCATCATAATAGTAGTAATAGTAATAATAATCAGTTGCATCAGATAGAGTTTTTGCAACCGCCGCAGCCACAGGCAGCGGCACCGGAATTACGAATGTATCAGGCGGCGGAGGAAGTGCAGATGCGTCAAGAGTCGGCGCCGCAGTGGCAAGTTAGGGTTCCGACACCAGTGAGAGGAGAGAGGAGGGAGGATGTGGCGGTGTCGAAAGTGGTTACGCCACCTCAATCGACACAAAGGCCGATGTTTATGAGACAGGAGACTGAGGTGGTGGAGATGATGTCGCCAACTCGAACAACTCAAAGGCCGACGCCACAGTTGCCAGGGCAGCAAATGTTTATGAGACAGGAGGCTGAGGTGGCGGAGGTGATGTCGCCAACTCGAACAACCCAAAGGCCGACGCCACAGTTGTCAGGGCAGCAGATGTTTATGAGACGGGAGGCTGAGGTGGTGCCAGTGGTGTTGTCGCCAACTAGAACGACTCAGAGGCCGACACCACAGTTGCCAGGGCAGCAGATGTTTATGAGACGGGAGGCTGAGGTGGCGCCAGTGGTGGAGATGATGTCGCCAACTAGAACGACTCAAAGGCCGACGCCACAGTTGCAAGCACAGTCCATGTTTATGAGACAGGAGGCTGAGGTGGCGCCAGTTGTGGAGGTGTCGCGAAGGCAGGCACCAGTATCAGCACAGCTGCAACCGAAGCCACAGCCGCAACCAAAGCCAGTGGTCATTCCAGCTAAATCAGTAGGTATGGGTAGTAATATTGATGTTATGATGCAACCTCCGCCTGCTGTTACTCCAGCTAAGTCAGTTGCTTTGGCAAATAATGTTGATGTAATGATGCAACCGAAGCCTGCGGTAGGTCAAGCTAAAACAGTTACTGCTACCAGGAATATTGATGTTATGATGCAACCGTCGCCTGCTTTTTTTCCAGCTAAATCAGAAGCTTTGGCAAGTAATGTTGATGGTATGATACAACCACAGCCTGCTGTTGTTACTGCTAAATCAGTAGGCTTGGCAAGTAAGGTTGATGTTATGATGCAACAGGCACCAGCTACAGTAGTTCCTGCTAAATCAGTTAATGTGGCAAGGAGTATTGATGTCACAATGCAACCAGCGCCAGCTGTAGTTCCAGCTAAAACAGTTACTGTGGCGAGGAAAATTGATGTCATGGTGCAGCCACCAGTGGTAACTGCAGCTAAATCAGTAACTTCGGCAAGTAATGTTGATGTTATGATGCAATCACCGCCAGTTGTAATTCCATCTAAATCAGCAACTTTGGCAAGTAATAATGATGGTAATAATAGTAATGCTAAAAATGTTGGTGTTGGTGTTGTTCATGAGAGTAATAATGATAATGATAATGATAATGATAATGATAATGATAATGATGATGATGAAGATGTCGATATTGATCTTAGTCATAATGATGGGGATACTGCTTCTGCTGATGAGAATAATGACGGAGGGGTAGAAGAAGAGGGAAAGTGTTTCTGGACTTCTTGTCCATACTGTTTTTATGTATATGAGTATCCAAAAAAGTATCAGAATCGTACCCTTAGGTGTCAGAATTGTAGAAGGTGTTTCCATGGTTTACGAATTCCGAACCCCCCCTCGATGGGCGGCGGCAGTGGTGAGAAGGATAAAGAGTCTTCTTTTCGCACTTGGGGGTGTTTCCCATTGGGGTTTTCAACGGCTGTTTGGAAGAATAATAATCAAATGGGGAAGTCGAGTGTGGCATCGGATTGGGTGCCTTTCACACCCATGTTTGCTTTCCCTTTACAAAAGGGAGGTGGAAAATTTCAGTGGGTTTCAAGTAATGGTGGTGCTTCTATTGGGCCTAAGAATGCGGGGAGGCCAACTGTTGCGAGGCCAAGGAGTTATGTAAACATTGATGATGATGGTTTTGATTCTGATGCTAGTGATTCTGGCTCATCTGATCGGGATTGGCGAAAAAATCCCGCTCTTGGAAAGACGATTAAGAAAAGAAAAGGGAATGTTGGGGCCGTTGGGCGACCAAAGAAAGATTCAATAGATTTGAGAAACACGCAAATCATTGTTCTTGGTTTGCCAGCTGGGGTCACGGAGGGTACTCGGAGGAGGGTAGTTGCTACCCGTACAAGTAATCAAACTAAAAGAAAGGTGAAAAAAATGGGTAGATTAGATTTGAATGTGGAGTTCAACAACGAGGGTGATGAGCGTGCCCCTAGAGTGCGTGCTGCAAATGGCGAGGAAGATGGGATAGAAAACATTGGATTTTTTGAAGGTCTTGATGAGTTTTTTAGTACTTTGCCTATATTAAATGCTGGAGAGGAGGAAAAGGCTAAACCAGCTTAGCAGAAAGAAGCCTTATTTCCCATACAAATGCTCTCATTGTGTCTTCTTTTGCGTTTGTTGTATGCAGGTAGTTAGACTTGATGTATGTAGTGTAACCAGGATCCTCTTGAAGCTTTTTTTTCCTTTTCCTGCCTGCGAGTATCTTGTTTGTAATTTGTAGGATTTGATCATCAGGTCTTTTCACCATTGAAATACTTTCTTTAGATTATCCTGCTGTGTCGAGTAATTCCTGATGTTGAATCTGGTAGGAGTGTGTTTTATGAGATAAGAAGGGTAGCGCTTTAGACTTTATATGTAATTCGCCAAGTTGTACTTTTTGTTATTATTGGATTCATGTGTAACCTTGTCGATGCTCACCTTAAGTGATTGCCAAAAGCCTATGTGCAATGCAATAAATGGTGGGGTAGTAGAAGGGGATTTGTGTTTCGAATTTGTTTCTTTTGTAGTATTTCTTGTCATTGTGTGGCTGCTTTTCGAAAACTGAAAGTTGGCTATTTGCTGAATGGGAATAAGGTAAGGTATTTTATCTATATATGAATCCTTCATGGTTTGTAGCTATATCTAATTTAGAGACTCCCTTGCTTGACAAATTGATCTTTCTTCTCTCAGTTTGATTTGTGCCGAGCCTTTAAATATGGGGCCCTAATCAAGATTTTGTTATTGGCTACCAGATGATAGAATATGCCTCAAATTAGAAGGTGTTCTAGTTAGTTTTGTTTCTTTGATATAACTATGTGAAACCTTTATGCTTGTGTATACAGTACGATGGTAACATTGTCACCATGTCGTAAGATTTTGGAAAAAGGTGATCTACTAACCTTTTTTTTTCATGTTCAAAATTTTTAGCCTTACAGACTTACAGTTTGTTGTTTGTGATGTTATCGTGTGCAAAGGATTATTAAGTGCTGTTTCCCTGCACTCACTTTGAGGTTCTACCACATCGTTCATTGCAGTTGAACAACGGATGCTGGTCGAGACTGGAGTTAAGGCACTGCACTTTACAGGCAACCAAAAAGCACATACAGAGATAAAGGAGCGAGATAAGGCAATAAATCTTTTCCTTGATCATTTCTTTTTATTTTACGCGGCTCATTTTTTGTATCCAATAGTTGCTAGATCGACAGATGATAACTTTTTTTTTTGACACCAAATGTGGCCTAGCTTCATGAATGCTTGCTTAACTAAGGAATTACATTTGCTATATGAGTTGGAAGGTGATCATTTGATTGGGTGTCATGCTTTGTTGCTGTAATGGCTGTTTGTCTCGCATAACATCTTTATTTTGTGTGAGAATGACCTTACAGTTGTGGACGGATTTAGTAGTAACGTCACTGGAGAGTTGGAGGACTTGGATCATTTGACTGCTTTTTTGGGGGTTGGGGTGGAGAGAGGATGTGGCTTTTTATAGTATTTTTAGACGCAGTCCGTGCTGACTCATATGGTCACCACTACGCCAAGCTTGTTTACTTGTAAGATATTCTATCTATTTCGGGTTCCACACAGTCAATTTTGAAGCTAATACTGGTTAAACTAAGGAGACTTGGTCAATCTATCTGTATAGAATTTCTTACACTATATTAACTAACTTAAGAGTTGAAGCAAATCGGTTTCCCCTTCATGCAATCGAACTTGACCAATTAGGTGTTCAGTGTGCATTGTTGGATTGTATAGAAGAGATACTGAGTACCATTGTTGTTTAATATGCATTCTAGAATAAAGCTACTTGAAGAGGATAGAGTAATATGGAGGCTGATACCCTTGTCTGTTGCATTTTTGGATAAAACCTTGATTACTGTTTTCTCCCAATATTCTAAGTCAAAATTGGCCTTTTTCATAATTCTGTTGTGGACTCATTTTGTTTGATGTGGTATAATGGGGTAGCGTGTACTCAAGGCCCGTCTTTGTGCATTTAAGGCCTGCCATAGCCAATGGTGAAACTGGACCTTGATTCGTTCCCGGCACCTGACTGTTAGCATGTGCTGGCAACCTCAGCTGTTAAACTGTGCTGGTAGGAGATGGACGAATATATAGGCTATAATTCACGCTTAGCAGTTAGGATGGCTTCCCATCACATTATTTTAGAATTGCTCCGAAGTTCAAAGTAAGCGTCATAGTGTCGTTAGTGCTTACAAAGTTACAAGTCACGCTTTATCCAAGACAAGAGTATGTTACTCTGACATGTTTGCAAGTATCGGACACGACATGGTGTTGGAGTATCGGATACGGCTATTTTGTTACAAATTTCAATTTTTTGGTCTAAAATGAAATGTCGAAGTGTCGTGTCGTTTCGGACATAATACGTATCGGATACACGATATGGCAATTAAGTGAAGTGTCAAGACATAAAAATTGGTAAATCAGGCAACCATTTAGACTTTTGGGGGAGCAGAATTTTAGGTCAAATTATTATTATTCCATTGGCTAAAATCTATCTATAATCCTATATACAATGTAGGAGTGTGGTCCTAGGATGCCTATGATTCTGTTTTTACAACCTCAGCTCATTATGACACATCTACCTCTTGTAGATCCCAAAGGCTCAAATTGATGATTTAATACACGATCTGAACTGTTTTGGACTGTAAATTGTCGGAAAGTGGTGCACCTTGGTTGTGGTGATAAAAACTGTTTCCCTATCAAAACATGAGACGGAGAAAAAGGAACATACATCGG
>LHUT01002135.1:0-19078 GCA_001412135.1 Silene latifolia subsp. alba
CACAACCCCAATAAGATGGGATATGTATCTTTGGGCCCATTATTTGTCCTCACTTAAGCCCAAAAGCATGAGGTCTTGTTACTAAGTGGTGGGTGGAATCCTTTATAAATATATCACAAGCTCCTTATTTTTCCGATGTGGGACAACTTTCCTCTCAAACTCTTGGGGTTTTACAAACTCCCCTACTTAATAAAGAACACAACGTCCTCGTTGTGCCTCGGAGCCGACCGCAGCCAAGCCCAGAATCTCATATTTGGACCGAAAATTTTAGGGTTTCCCTAAAATCACTTGAACTTTTATCAATTTTATTCCTCATAGGGTGTTCATAGTTGTTCAATCAGTGGTAATTTTATGTTGTTGGTGGCCGATTTTGGTAATTTGAACAAGAAAAAATTCGTCTTTAACCGAGTCAAATCTAAAAAATTTTTGTCCTTGGTACCCTTATGATTTTGAAAACCTTTGTTGAAAGTTTATATCCTTGCAGTATGCCGAAAATACGAGCACCTTCCAAGAAGAAGACTCGGGCTGCTGCCGCAGCCGAGCAAGGGGAGACTAGTTCTGAACCAATCGTCCCTTTGGTGGCGCAATATCCGATGGTAAAATTTGCTGATTTTAACCATCATTCTGCTTTTGTATCTTTGATGGGTCGCACAATGAAACCTACTCGTTGTGTTGACCCAAGTCTTCTTAGACATATGGGGATCGAGGATTATGTTAGGCACATGTTCGAAATTCTGGGTTTTGAGGGTCTATACTATCTCCGAAAGAAGTCTTATACCTTCCTAACTCTTGAGTTCATGAGTTCCTATAAGTATGATGACGTGAAAGAAACCATAAGCTTTCGTCTCATGAACACTTATTTCACTATTACCCTGATGAATTGGCGGAACACTTGGGCTTAGAAAAGGCGCAGAATGAGCACTATAGAGATATAACGTCTGATTGTGGAGCTTCTACTTACCTTCCTTATATCACTGGACAACCTGCCCTAGCTCCAGTACCATGCTAATTAATAATGTGCAGCATGTGTCTATCCGCATATTCCTTGGGATGTTGACTTGCCTTCTTTATGGCCGGAAAGATGTGAGTAAGCTGAACTCACATGAGGTGATGCTCCTAATGTCTTATCTGAACCCTCTTCGAGAGGAACGTTGGTACTACCATGCTCCGAGTATTATATGTGCTAGTCTAGCTCTCATGGCTAGCTCTTCGACTCATCACCTTAGCTGCGGGGCTATCGTGACCCAACTTGCCCAGAGATTGACCGATTTCGTTGCTCACAAAGAGCCTCCTTCAGCCGCGTTGGTGGGCGCACCTGTCTTGGATCAAGAGTACTTCATCCACCATAAGTGGTTGAGGATTTTGGAGGATGGGTCTTTGGCTTGGAGGGTGAGGGGTACTATGTGGATGAAGCTACCCGCCGCTGAGCACCTGCCTGTCACTGATCATTTAGCGGAGGTGGATGTAGAGAGTGGAGAGCCTACACCCCAGCCCCAGTACTACCTTATTCCTGACAGGATCCTTATGGACTTACCCGAGCCGGTGCTAGGTACCATTCGCAAGGGGGACGCTCCCCCGTGAGGCAGGTAGAGCTAGAGCGGTCCGAGATGTGGTGGCCGATACACCTCCCATTGCACCAGATTAGCCTCAGCACCAGTACTCGCCTTATCCTACGGCCCATGACCCTAGGATACAGATTAGTGAGCTTACAGAGCGGATTTCTACCACGCTGTTGTTGAGGAACATGCTTGAGATGGCACATCAACAGGGGATATGGACTGGCCTTGCTAAGCCGGTATGGTGGAGGGGACCAGGTGATGACTGCGGGGTGTTCTATAGCTATGGGATGGATAGTACGGCGTGGAGAGCCCCCACTAGCTACGAGTATAATTGCCTCGCGAGACCGTGGGGAGCTAACTATGGGAGCCAGCTGTACGAGGAGGGGCGATGGACAGGTGGCGGTGTCGGGACCTCAGGAGCAGGAGGAGATGGCATGATGGATGCGGACGCAGCTGCGGACTTTTGATGAGTTCATTTTGTGATTGTTTTATGCTATGTTGGACTTATTTGGCACTTGGATATTAGTTGTCGTTTTATTTGCTACTTTGTGCGTGGTTATGTACTATGGCCATAAGGCCAATATTTATTTTCCTTTAGGTTGCGTAATGTTGAGGAGAACTGTTCCTCATATATCCACGTTTAGCAATGTCGGTTTGCAGGTACATTGGAATTGTATGCTTGGAATTCGGCTAACTACTGTCTGCCGCCTGAGAACTTGATCGAGTACAGGCAACTCGGTCGAGTAGTAGCTGCACTCGACCGAGCACCCATGATGAGTTTTGTTTTATGGAATTATGATGGTCCTAATGCGTGGCCTACACCGTGGTGTCATCAATATGTTTTGCATAGAAGTAGTATGGATGGTTGTATTGGCATTGAATGCAGATGGTGATAAGGTTGGAAATTAGATGGAATGTTTGGTGTTGGTGCCGATTACTTGAAGCCTTCCAATTTTGTTGGTTGCATTTGGTGTATTCTTCGTAATTAAATTCTTGTCATGCGTCTACTTAATTGTTTACCATGTTGTTCTATACTACCATGCCGTTCATGTTAACAATTGTTTTGGGGAGTAAACTTCGGGGACTAAGTTCCTTTATGAGGGGTGGATAATATCGCAGGACATAATTGCTTTTAATGCTTTAAAATTTTGCTTTCAGTTGGTAATTGCATGCATTCAAGTCTGAATTTTGGAGAATGTTGCTTTTCGAGTTAGTACGTTTTCAAGTTTGAATTCCAGTTTTTTTATTGTCCTTTTGTGTGGATGTTGTTTTCCGAGTTAGTACGTTGGATATGCAGTGGTTTGGAGTGGTGTGAATTGGAATTTTGAAAGCGTGTCTGCATATGATAGTGGTCTTTATGTTTGTGTATGGCCGTATAGGACGAACTTTGGGGACGAAGTTCCTTTTAATTGGGGGAAGACTGTAATACCCGCCGTTTTAAGGGCTCGTTGACCAACCCTCTGACCTTGGAAGACACTAATGAAAGATGGAACAAGGGAGATACGTATAGTCGAAGACCAGACCAGAAACTCGATCTAGTAGCGGTTACTCAACCGAGTAAGAGTAACTCGACCGATTGGGGTGTATTCGGTCGATCGAGTAGGTGCTTACTCGATCGAGTTCTCGTTTGATAGCGTGATAGTTTATATTACGCGGAGGTCGTGACTTATACCATTTCATTCTATCATTCTGTCACTTCCTAAACCTAATACTCTCTCTCTAACCTCTAACCTCTCATCTCTCACTACACATCTATCATCTTACCATTATCTAATTCGGGGAGGTAGACAGTCTATGCATAGGGTCATCGAGTCGGGGTTGTCGCCGTCACGGGCATCAATTATTCTTCAAGGTGAGTTTGTGATTGATTATCTTTTCTGCAGTAGTCTTTGAATAGCTTAGTGATTGGATACGATTGTTGTTATACTATACGATAAGGTGTCTTGCGTGATGTGACGATGGATGCATTCTATGGTTTTATGAAAAGGTAGGGTTTCCCTACTCAGTTGGCTGTATAATTAATTGATTGTTTGTGATTAATTGTTCTCATGTGATCGTTGGTTGGAGTTGATGGATGTTGGTTGGTTTGTGATGTTGGTTGGATGATTGTTGTGGAACTATATCGGGAGATGGTTCCATACCCATGTTCGCCCCTTGTGACTCTTGTCACAAGGGGGGTGTGCACATTAAGGAGCTGGGATCGCTCGTTGTGATGAGCGGGGATTAGGTGGTACGGCTGCAGTCCCCACTAGCGGTGTGGGTTACCTGTTGCGATGGGTAACCTGGCAAGGCTGTACACTTTAGTGTGTAGTCAGTGATTGGTATTTGTTGGAGTTGGAGATCGTCTGATTGTAATGTTGTATTTGTTTCCGCTGTGTATGTTGATTTGGTTATGCAATTGATTGACTCCGTTTTATGTTTTCAAAACTGCGGTGATCCACTCGGGGATGGTGAACAGTTGTTTAGAACGTGAAATGTTGATGTTGCTTGCCGGATATGGACGGGATCGAGTCATTACGCTGACGCTTATCCTAGTAGTCTCATCAGTAGTTTCGGAGTGTTTTCTTTTGTCATGTTGTATAACCGTAAAGATACATTTTATAAACGTTCTGTTATTGTCTTTTGATATACTTATCTTGGGCAACCGAGATGGTAACGCCCTTACTTACTAGGGAAGGTCTGGTTAAGGCTTCTTGGTAAGTGGGGGTATTACACAAAGACTACCCACAAACAAGTGTAACATTTGGTCTGGATATGTGGGAGTGTATTACAAATTGGTCCTTGCATCGCACGGGCATTAAATCTAGTATATATGTTATAACAGGTTACTCTTTATGTCTCTATTTTCTCTATTATTCACAACATTTTTTTTCCTTTTTTAAATGTTATTCGCAATTCTTGGGACTCTTTTTGTTGTTGTTTGATATCTTTGCAAATATAGGAGTAGGTATTATGAAATGTATATTATGAAGTTTTTTTTCTTAAAGAGTTCTATGGTGTAATTTTTATAATATCTGAATTAATATTTGTTTTTATAAAAGTTAAAGCGAAAGAATCATCTTAAAAAAAAACTAAAATGTCAAGAAATAAACTATGGGCGATAGCGAGCCGAGCTGAGCCCGAGCTTGGCCTTGCTTGACGTGTGCTCATGAAACAAAACTCGAGCTCGAAAAAATCGAGCTCGTTACCATGCTCGCGAGCTTTAACCCAAGCTCGAGCTCAACACGAACTTCTGTATAATTGTAAAGTTATCATTTTTTTTTCGTTCGATAGTTTAAATATCCGGATTTTGAGATTATATATAAAATATTGGGCAAATCAATGAAAACATTTGATGTGATTATAAAAATATATAATCACGATAAATATTTTTAAAAATCAAGAGCAAAATATTGTTTTATCACACAAGTTCGAGCTGCTCGCGAGCTTTTCAAGCAGAGCCAACGCTTGCTCGGCTTGACTCATTAAGTTATCGAGCCGAGCCCGAACTCGGGCCATGCTTTGACCGAGTCGAGTTCGAGTTGATCGCGAGTTGTCTCGTCTCATTATCACCGCTAATCATAATCCATAACCAAAGATTAATGCGTTTTTGGCTCCATTGAAAATAGCAACACTCAAAACTAATTAGATTACCAAAGTTGGCTGCCCCTATGAGGAAAAAAAAAAAAAATTCTCCAAAGATGTGAGCTTAAAATTTAAAATTCAAGAGATTTTTAAGGTTGTAGTCGCACGCTAATTTTAACACGACACTATCATTTTCAGATTGTTTAGTATCGTATCCCTATCGAGTTCATTTTAAGCTCAATTTTTCAGTAAGCCTAAAACTGGCGACAGAGCATATAAGACCTCCAGGCTATTGTATCAAGAGCAACACTTTAAATTGTATGCCATTAAGCATGAAGCAATACTCGCATACATTGCATGGATTGCTCATAGGCAAATCAAATAGATAGCATCCTTTTCCTAACACACCCCACAAAGTGCCCATAGAGGCATATGGCGTACCTCTCTCCTAGGAAGACCTGCGAGGGTAAACTTGACAGGTGCAGACCTATCAATAGGATGATGAAATTTGCAGCTTTCTCCATATTTACATACTCCAGTTTTCATATAGAACTGCCAAACAAGAAGTATGAAGAATAAAATACTGTTTCAACTGGATACACATAGGCATCTATCAAATAAAAGCAGAAGAGTGCAGCAAAAGTAGAGGCTCAGCAGCTGGACATGGCCATGTTAAATGGGCTATAGGCAGGAGTAATATTTAATCAAAGTAACTACTTACATCACATTCAGTCTGACCTGGACGTTGAGGATAGCTGACTGGGCCAAGTCCAACCTAAAAAGCGTCAATATCAAATCAGTAAATGAAGGTTAATTTTATAAGAACATACAAAAAATTGTCACTTGAAACTATGGCATCAACAAAAAGCAGAATGATAAGCATTAACACTTGGTCAACCACGAGCCTAGATGAACCCCTCTAAGAATAATGGAAATCGATGACGGATATTCGATTTTCGATATAACTTTCATTTTGGGTCATCTGGAAACAGCCTCTCTCTGCTGGCACAGGGGCAAGGCTGCCTACATGATGATACATATGAACCCCTTACCCTGAAATTTGCAGGGAGCCCTTCAGACATTGGGCCATTGGGGTTAATGTTGTCATCGTCGTTGTACTAAGCAACAATTTTAGTAAACTACACACTTATACATGTAAGCCAGATGAAGCACAGTAAAATTACCATAGTCTGAGCAAGAGAAGGTTGAAAGCTTTGGAGGATAGAAGCGGCAGCCAGACTTGGTATTGTGGAGGCAAGGGCTGAATGGCTTCCCACAGTAGCAAGGGGACTGATAGCTGAGATTTAAGGGAACATTTGTGTAAAGCAATTTTACAGCACAAAAAAAATCTTGGAAACATGCTATATCTTTCACAATTTTGTATTGAAGCATGTAAGAAGACAGAATGACAAAATCTAAAATAAATTACCATTTCTGTCTGGATGGTTGTACCGGCAATTAGCAGCATACTTGCAGCTAGAAGAATTTTAAAAAAGAGAAAAATAATTAGGTGCAATTTCCCATCTGAGCCACAGCAACTAAATAAGCATTATTTAACAGTATTCACCTGCCAGTTTTCATGTAGAATGGGCAGTCCTCTTCACCCTGACATCAGTAGGTTAAAAAGCATGAGAACTGAATAAATACATAGAAAGACAGATTTATTTTCTGGTGTTAAGGGATCCTTGCCAGGGAAGGCCAAAGAGCAAATTAGCAAATTATAGAAGAGAAAAATGGTAACGCTTCTATCATCATAATCTGTCTAACTATGAGCACGACGGATTAATAGAAGGAATAATTTGGAAACTGAAAAATGCTTCATAATATCTGATACGAACAAAGTTATTATGCATGCAGCCACAATAGACTAATGCCAAATATACATCTAATTAATAATTATCGAACAGCCAGAGTCCAGTGTACCACTGAAATACAAGATTTCTAATGAGACGGGAAAATTAAAGCATGCATACCCTCAAATTTCATCGACTACAATATCCTGGTGTATGTATCATGTAAGCAACCTTTTTCCCCTATGTAACTACTAGAGACGCTCTTCCCATATGCCTTGTGATGAAAATTACATCTGGACTATACCTAAGTAAAGAGATTAAAGGTGTGCAGTGTTATCCAACAAACCAACACTAACAAACTATCACTCTCTTGTTGAATGCTAGCCACGAACAAACTAGTTAAACATTACTGTATAATATATAAGGCCATGCTACATCTTAAAACTTACCAAACGTACAGGTAATCCTTTGGAGTTAAAAGAAGGTGCGGCATCTGAAATGAATGTTTTAACTTCATTCTTATCCTTAGTACAATTTTCATTTCCAGCTAGGTTAGTTTGCTCTCCATCGGTAGCTTCTTGTTCATTTGACGGTATTTGAACGTCTTTTGGATGATGGAACTTGCATGTTACGCCAAATTTGCACTTCCCAGTCTTCACATAGAACTGCTAACATCAGATACAAGTAGTGTGAATTAGTAAAAGATTATGGGAAATGGATTGAAATAAAATGATATGTTATGATTAAAGCAATTCGCACCGAACATGGGGGTTCAGATGGTCTTTCTGGTAAATCTGCAGCGTCAGTTTTGCCAGATGTACACTGGAGTGAAATAAATTAATTAGGGACAAGTAAAAAATGTATGATGACAAATGCACAAACAAAACTTTGACATTACCAATTTATCCTGTGGATGATTAAATTTGCAGTTAAGTCCAAACTTGCATTTTTGAGTCTTCACGAAGTGCTGAAAGCATTCAAAACCACAGTTCAGTCTAAACTTACATTAGTAAGCATAGTATTATTTCTTGGTTTTGGTCACGGTCAAGGTATAGGTTATGAAAAAATGGGGGACTCTAATAAGGAAAATATGCTTCAAAAGAAGTTGAATTTTAAGGCAGTGGATGACCATGAACAAAATTTAGGCCTTGCTACTTATATTGGAAGATCTAAAAAGGCTCTTTTCCAAGTTATTCAAGATCGAATTTGGGAAAATTAAAATGTTGGAACAGACAACATTTAAGTAGAGTTGGTCGAGAAGTTCTAATTAAGTCAGTTGCGCAAGCTATCCCAACTTATACAAATGCAATGCTTTAAGATTCCGGAAAGGAACCTTCAGCATATAGAGCACACATGCCGTAATTTCTGGTGGGGTCTAAA
Organism: Silene latifolia subsp. alba; assembly: GCA_001412135.1. Taxonomy (NCBI): domain Eukaryota; kingdom Viridiplantae; phylum Streptophyta; class Magnoliopsida; order Caryophyllales; family Caryophyllaceae; genus Silene; species Silene latifolia. Next base: position 8,297 of record LHUT01002135.1, read on the forward strand.
AATAGGAGAGGAAAATAGCTTGGGTGGCATGCGATAAGTTATGTATGGTCAAAAGTAAAGGCGGAATGGGTCTTCGTGATTTATCTTCTTCAATAAAGCCTTGCTTGCAAAACAACGTTGGCGCCTGCTTACCAATTAAAACTCACTGGCTAGTTAGGTTCAGAGGTAGGTACTTTCCTAGATCATCCTTTCAAGAAGCAAAAATACCAAGGAAAAGTAGCTACACGTATAGATCAATTATGTCAGCAAGAGATACCTTGTGGAATGGTGTTTGGCGAAATATGAGCAATGGGGCAAACACAGAAGTATGGAATGACCCTTGGGTTCCGGGTATACCAGATTCGAAACTCTTATTCAAACCATGCAAAGGTGATGAAAATCTAAAGGTGTCTGACTTAATAGAGGGGGAGTTGCGACAATGGGACAGTTCAAAAATTATCAGACATGTATCTGTATGGGAACAACATGAAATTCAGAAAATCTCAATTTCTTCGATCCAATTAGGAGATAAATGTGGATGGCGCCATACTAATGACGGAAACTTCTCTGTCAGGTCTGCCAACTTTTCAATAAATCAAAATTCCTCCTCTGATGCCATTGAAACATCTACTTGCAGTAGGAATTTTTTTTTACGGAAAATGTGTGTGGAAAGCTAAAGTACCTCCGTAAGTTGCTAATTTCATGTGGCAAGGAAATTAATAATGCATCACCTGTCATAGACAACTTGAAAAAACGTGGAATTCAAGTAGATGAAAGACACCACAATGTGGTGATGAGGTAGAGACATCGGAACAAATGCTCTTATGTTATAATGTATCAACCATTTTTTGAAGCTTTCCCCTTTACATTTCGATACTATTGGTGATAAAGCGGTAAATATACATTGTTGGGTTGAGGATCAGCTACATCGGAATCTACCAAAAGATGATTTTTCATTTATGTTTAGCATGGAGATTGTGGGTTGCCTGAAACAACTGAGTCTATGCCAAAACAGTTGCAAACCCACTTAGAATTGTTGATTACGCTACAAGAATGTCTTTGGAATACGAATTGGCCAATGCTGCTTTACCTTCTTATCAACCTACTGATGCATCCAAGAAGAGGTGGACTCCCCCTTCTTTTGATACATATAAGCTCAATGTAGATGTAGCAATGTGAGTTGATGGTTTGAGGGGTTATGGAGTTGTTATAAGGGATTGGAATGGGAGAATCATAGCCTATGCAGGACAAAGGGTAGAGGCAAAATTTTGATGTTGCTGAAGGAGAAGCACAAGCAACTAAATAAGGCTTGGAATTAGCGGCAAAACTTGGAGTACAATAAATAATACTGGAATCCGATTGTTCTAAGTTCATTAAACCCTTAACTAATGATTTAAAGGAGAAATCTGTCTTTGATATGGCGGACGGTCTCTAACGTCATCATAATTGACAACTCCTTTGAATCAATTAGGTTTTCCCATGTTTCTCGATGATGTAATAAGGCGGCTCATTCGTTAGCGTAACTTCGTCTACGTTCTTATGTAAACAAGATATGCAGTTATACATATCCATATCAAATTCATGATGTAATTGCTTACTGCATATATGTGATTAATGATAGCGCTTGAAAGCGCGTATTATGTTTCGAAAAAAAAGGTATAATCTAGCTAAATGCGGCCAACATCGCCCCAAAATGCGGTAAAATATGGTAGTGGTAAGCTCCAAACCTTGATAAACTTGGTCATCGGCACATACAGAAAAATTCAAGCACGCAATAGGCAAACACAGTATTCAGAAACATTCTACAGAGAAAACCAAACACAAACATACCGGACAGTCAGGCTCTCCAGGTCTTTCAGGATGGAATTCAGAAGCAATTGGAGGAAGCTGCATCTGTGACACAAACATATCCTTCGTCATTACAAAGTGTAAGAAGATAGAGGACGAGTTCTGATGTTCGCCTGTTGTAAATTCAAGAGTTTAAAGGCAGATAGGAAGCTGATCAACAACAGCTTGATAAGTTGTACATCAATATTTTAAATGAAAAAATGGTGAAATGAGATGAAGCAATATTCTCCATTTCTCCACCCTTGTATCTTAATCTAAACCCCCTTTTAAAAGTCAGTTTTGCACATTGCATATGAAAGGGTACTGGCTCGTTTACTTGAGTAACGAATTATATATCAAGGACATCAACATTAAGAAACGATAGTGATAAACAACTTACACGTAAGACAACATAAGATCTCTTCTTTTCAAAAAAAAAAAAAAAGATAATAAAAATGAAAACACACAATCAGGCCAAAAAAAAAGCTGGATGTAATGATCAGCCAATTCAGGAAAGAGGACAATTTCACGGAGCACAAAACTTGAATCTTTCTGAGAGGTTCGAGAGAAGAAACTGGCTCCTTCAAATTAAGCTTAGGCGTAGTAATAGACATACAACTTCATTCTCTCACTCTTTACCAACTTCGGTCATGCTACTCCCATGGTTTAAAATTGCAGTATCGGTCACGACCGCGGCCATGGTAACGGAATCGTCCTCGACTCGGCCGTCNNATATTTATTTTACAAGCTTTTGTAGATATTTCATCACCCATTGGCTATTTCATATTAAGTTGAGATTAATTCGATCTAGAATCATTAATTTGACCAATGTTATATAACTTTTAAGAGTTTTTCATTACAAAGTTTGGTCTATACACTTATAATTCGTTCATCATGGGCCGTATCGGGCTGAGTTGGCCAATACACGTTATAAATTGGTCGTCTCTGCCGATATTTTCCTATTTTTAATTTACCCAATAAATCCCTGATATTTCGTATCAGTTGCCGCCGATACCGAGACATCTCGCGCAAAACGATACATCTTGGCTGAGTTTTTAAAGCATGTGCTGCTCACATCCTCTCTAGATTTGTAAAAACTTTTTCCTATAAAAGATTTGCTAATAAAAGTGCGAGCAAAAGAGGACAATAAGTCCTCCAAGCTACATGATTACCAAAGGGCTCAATTCCATACTTTCAAAAGCCACCAAAAGCATCAGCTCCTTTGGTCCAATGATAAGGTAAAGATTATACCAGGTCCCCAAAAATGAACTGCAATTAATAAAACCACTCGAGGAAAGTGAGGGAATTTTTTTTTATCCAATGCACCAAATAGAGAACCAGTACTTTGCACCTTCACAACAATTTCCCACTTTACTCCAACCAAAACGACATTCAATGTGATAAAAATCCAATAGCGTCAGGACACGATCTACTCATGTGGACCAAATGGCCATAGCCCACCTGCCAGCAAGTAGCAAGAACATTGACAAAACAAAGGGCGATTTACCAGAGGGAGAACAGTAGAAAAGATGACATCTGCATAAGGCTAACAAAAAAAAAGAACTTAAGTTAAGACCTGCTTTAGAAGTACAATAAGATACCATAGAAGTCACGCTATCTAAAACGTACCACTTAGCTTCAAGTATACAGTAGCCTCAGAGGAAAAGTGGCAATTAATTCCGTTTACAGTTTTACACAGCATTCTTATAAAATAGATTCGCTTTGCTGACAAGACACTTGCCCTAAAAACCCTGTGATTTCTCATCCTACAATGCTCCATCTGCATAACAAAATCGTCAAACAAACTAACTCCAAACTGTGATTACAGTTTTTCAAGGGAGTTTTGCTAAATAACATTCTTCTACTGTGAGCCCATGAGGACAGCGTTACAGTAACTTGTACTCCCATTCACCAGATACCAGTCATACCAATATTCTCTATCGGCTCATTCACTCGATTAATACCATTTCCCTAAATGGAAAGAAAAAAAACATATGGAATTACTTGTATACGCTTATCCCAATTAATTCCTGACCCTACCTTATACTCCTCAGCCTTCCATATTCTTCTGCAACTACACTCCCCCACCACACCTAGAGCGACCACCAACACCACCACCATAGCCCAAAGGCCCTAAACAACCACCATCAGCCACCACAGCCATACCCATCACCGTCAACCACCATACCCCATGGCTCACACCTCACCAGCTCTGCCACTGCTACCTCAAGATCTGGCACCACCGAACAATCCCACCACCATGTCGACAACTCGACGCTCCTCCAGAAACCCCATTTCAATCACCATAGCCACAAATCTGATCTTTCAGGCCACCACAAGGCCACGACAAGGTCTCTTCCGAACACCAACAATTATCGCAATCTATGACCAAGATCTGATGATGGAAGGAAATAGTGGTGTTTTTGTGGTGATGAGAGGAAAACAGTGGCGACACATGTGGTTGCACCCGTGATGAGGAATTGGCCTCTCCGACGCATGGGATGTGGTGGGAATTTTAGGAAATTTAATTATTTCCGGGTCGGGTCACGGGTTTAGCAGGTCTTGGCCCTAAATGTGCGGGCTATTATCGGGTCGGGTCGGGTCGTCTTCGGGCTCGGGTTTAAAATAGCGGGTTATTTTCAGGCGGGTTTTGGTCGGTTTTTCAGGTCGGATCATTTTTTGACAGCTCTAGGTGGGATGGATCTGTGGTCGGGCTGGTGTTTGGTGTAAGGTTGGTGAAATAGATAAGGATTTGTGGTTTTGGGGGTTGATTTGGAGGTGGTTTTGAAGGTGGTAGTGGGGTTTCCAGGTGGCAGTAGGCACTACGCGGTGATGGTGGGTGGCACGGTTCGGCACCAGGGTGGAGGAGAAAGTCAACACGGGCAGTGGGGGATTCGTGGGGTTGGGATGGGTGATAAAGATGACTCATTCAGCCCACTTCTCTTAATATTTGTGCCATAACTAAATGCTATCTTTCCATAGAATGGGAGGGAGTATCATTTTCTGTTTTCTTATGAGATCAAGTTGTTAAGATTAAGGAACTTTTGCTTCCTGTGTGTTAGTTTCATTGTTGTTTGCCATCTTGTGTCTTGCTTTTGCCAAGGTGAATTCGCTATGTATTCTTCAGTTGTTGGACTGAATTTCCTTTTCTTTTTTATTTATTTTGAACAAAAGTTGGATTGATTTTCTTACCCCTTTCTGAAGGAAATGTTATGAAGCCTGAATTACATTATAAAATATATATACTATTCATCCCATATGTCCAAAAATGTGGAACCCTTCCCCAGGGAAAAAAAAAGAGCTTTGTCTACTTGCCTAATTTGCCAGGAAAAAAATCACTAATCTCCTAAGGTAGCGTTTGGGAACTAGAATTTTGTTTCAAATCATCAATCTAAAATCAGAAATTTGAAATAATGGTTTACAAATCCAAACTCTTTGTTTGGGATAACAAAGAATTTGAAAATCTGATATTTAAAAGGTTAATTATATGAAGAAAAAATACTTCAATTGAAGCAAAATATGATCTAGCATTGAACTTGATGAAGAAGTTTAATTTTTGAGAATATATTATCAAATAAAATAGTGGAGAGGTGAAACATAATCACGCCAGAATGAAAAACGAGATGAAAAGATTGGAGGCATGAGAGAATACCTCCATTAAAGCGTTGAATGTGGAGGATGAGTAGTTTCTGTGAAAATGATTCTGAAATGACAGGGGGGTTAGGTGTTATTTGGAGTGGGTTCATTTTGTTCATGGCTGAATTTGGCAGGATTTGGGCCAAATCCAAATCCGAATTTTAATAGGTTGCCAAACAAGAGAATTGGATCAGTTACAGATTTGGAAATGAAATCATGCATCCCAAACAGGGCATAAAGTCATTTACAAATGATCATCTAAAGAAATCTGTAAACTTTATGGCATCTAACAAAATTATTCAATTGAATAATTCAGGGAGACCAAACAGCCAATGAATGAAGCAAATAGATGAAAATATTCACAACAGACACAATCCAAATAGCCAGCTTAAGATCAGAAAAGCAGAGTGTTGAACATGCAGGAACATCTAGGATATGCACCTTCCTACATGATTAGAGTAGACTAGACAAAAGCATATGTTCAGATTTTAACGGCTTACGTGCTTAACTGTAAGCTGCACTGGCTTTATTAATGTATTGTTTTCCATGGGCCATAGAACCCTCTTAAATATTAAGGATTTCAGGTAGGTCTGACATACTTTAATTTATATTGTAGCAACTAAGGCTAGCTTGAATCTTAAGAAAGGGACTGAATTGAAAAAAAAATGTAAGAAATAATAATAATCAAACACCTGCTGGCTCTAGATGTACTGCATAAATCATGTAAAATAGCAGCTAGGATTGAATACTGAAAGGTTTGAAGAAACAAATGCCTATCAATCAGAGTTCTATAAAACGAGAATATTAACTATGAAAGTCTGATCTTATCAGCATTCAGCATCAGCAAATACAAATATCAGAAAGGTATAAGGTAGCTACATGGCTAGTTGCCTACAAGACTGCTATGAATAAATACAGATACATACTACGATTAAAAGTAAAATATATAATAGTATTCAGTAAAACATAATTACGAGTACGAATGAGGTAAATTAGTAAATCATATCACCTCTTTCCAATCTGGGATACCACCGTCAGGAACCCAAATAGGGTGATCAAACTTGCATGTTTCTCCAAACCTACAGGTTCTTGTAAGCATATAATGAGCACAATCCTTTTCTCCGGGCCTTTGGGGATAAACAGGCAAAATGCATGGACTCTTCAATTTAGGGCGCTTGGCCAAAGAGTCGGAAGTCAACCAAGCCTCACTCTGCCCAAGCATGTGCGCACCCAAGGAAGAATAGGTGTAGAGAGCTATAGTAGATGTATAAATATTAACAAGATAGCCAAAATTGTTCGTGTTACTAATTAATTAAAATACTTTTATTATATGAAAGTAAATTTGCTCTGGAGATACAGATTATATAAATATATCAAAATAAATGAAGAATCCCAAACATTGATAAGTACGATAAATAAGAACATTAAAAACTGAAGAACTAGAGACTCTAAAATAAACATGGGCCTTTAAACATCACTTTAATTAGGCCAAGACTTGGGAAAACCAAATTAAGCCATAAATTCCACAGAAAAACAGGTATCTGGAACTCTGAAAAAGCGCTTACCTCCTTCAACCCCAAAGAGCATACTTTGAAGTTTGAACTTAAAACCACCAATTCCATATGGAGGATAAACTTAGTTTTAGTTAAGAAAAAAAAAATTGACCATGAAATGATAGTTATGATACTGATTAGTCTCCCAACAAATACCTACTGCACAGACCTCCGTCCAACACAACATCTTATGTCTGTAAATTCTTCCAAGACAGCGGTCAAAATGGAAGCTTTAACAATTTAAGAGAATGTACCCTCTGAAATGAATATGAAAAGGGCAACATTGCTTAATATATTGAATGAAAAAAGGCTGATCATGGAAATGTGGAGCTGTGAAGTCTCCACACACTTGTATCTTGTTGTTTACGTGATGGACTTCAGACAATGAATAAATGAGAAAGCTCGTAAAATCCTACTATTACGACAACTCATTAATAGCTATTATCCGGAAGAAAAGAGCTAAAGCAAGTCTCGGGTAGGACCATCACCGGTCATGCACGATCTTTTGCCTTAAAAAAATGTTATAAATCATGTGTCTCATTTGTGTTGTAAAAATATCACTTCTCGTAGGATCTGTAGTGAAAGGTTTTCGTTTACAACACCTACTTAACTTGTGTGTTTCTCATAGAAAGTTATTTATTCATTTAAGGTTTCTTCTGAGCACTTCCCTATGGCAACAGAAAAGTGAGAAGGGCGGAAGGGGGAGGCAGATAATTAATAAACATTAAGAGAGTGCTACACTGCTAACACATTTACAAGATAAGGGTAAAAAACACCGCCCAAATCTTAGACTGCGGTGTGTAAATTTATCGAGGCTGAAAAGGGGAAAATGCTACAGCAAAACTACAAGCGTCAACTATACAGTTGCCACAAGAAGACTCCATTTTCTGACAAGAAGACCTATGCTGTCAAAAGTCCTACATCTCATTTTCTGCAGCCACGAATCACCAAAGTCGCCATTCTTCAAACAAAAACTCTACATGACATTTCAATTCTTTCTTCAAGTCCAAAACATATGTTTAGCCACGAAGATAACTTGCCTACTAGGTAGACTAATGTACTATTTTATCTTACATACGAAGACATGAACAACAAGATACACTTTCACTTCACGAGGAGAGTATTATTGCTCTCTGTAAGCGTACAAGCCATATGGTTAAAATACCTTCAAATCTCACAAGGACAATTCCCTAGCAAAAGACATTTAAACACATAAATCTAAATGCAGTGTGTAGAAAGGCCCCAACATACGCATCCTTTACAGTGTTCCGCATTTGGTTCCATCGTTGAACTTATTGGGTTTTAATCCATAATTGCTCAAATCTAATGATATAAAACTCATGCTATTAAAACTAATACACAATATTATTGATAGCCGCTACTATAAACATTGAAAAGGCCACATCTGTTTAACACTTAATCTTAGCTGAAAAACCATGTCCAAGGCTAGTATGGCAGTATCCGAAACACCTATGTGCGGCTTAAGTGCACCTATTAAGGCACACTTATTTCTTCCCTATTTCCTTGTTTTTACCACAATAACCTAGCTTTAACTCATGTGCATGGTAGCCTTGTTTAAAATCTAATAACTCCCTCCGTCTCAGCCATTTGCTTACCTTTAATTAAAATAACTCTCACAAATATAAACGGTAAATAAATGAATGAGACGGACGGAGTAATAAGTACTGCTGAATAAACAAGGTTGCCTATTTAAAAGCTAAATAATCTAAATGAAAAATCCAGAAATAAAGAGCGAGTTTACTGTATCTAATACATCCGGCAACGCCACTGAGCTCAGGTAATGCAATAGAACATAGAAATTTAGAACAATTAATATTTGAAAAAATGAACAAAAAAGTAGGGTTTTGAATTAATAAAGTTAAAATTCAGAAAATGAAAAAGGGAAAAACAAATCTGTAAAAGAAAAGAGGAGTAAGGAAGAAACGAACCTTGAGAAGGACGCTTAGAGTAAGTGGAGTCGGCATCGTAAGAAGAAGAAGAAGAAGGCCAGAAAGCAGAAGAAGGAGTGTAATCGGTAAAAGAGGAAAAGAGGGAAGAAGAAGAAGGTGGTGGGAGGTCAGAGGAGAGAGAAAGAGGGTCAACGGTGTAGGAAGATGAAGGATAGTATCTTGAAGATGATGAAGATGATGTATATCTAGATGAACTTCTAGAATCATTATACAAGCTCTTATCAATGGCGGATCTTGAGTTCGAATACATGTTCTTTGCTGCTGTGCTTTGCTGCTGTTGCCCGTACAGTCGGTTCGCCATTAAGATACCTTTTCAGAATTTGAGATAGAGAGATAAATGAGGTGGACATAAATGATACGGAGTATAATAGACGACTGATGACTAGTAGTGGTGGCAATCGGGTCGGATTTCGGTCGGGTTAAGCCGGGTCGGGTTATATTGGGTTCGGGTCATATTGAGTCCGCCACCCCTTTCGGGTCGGGTCGGGTCGGGTTGGGTCATTATCGGGTCGGGTCATTTCGAGTTAAATGACTACATGAATTACTATGATGAGGTTTTTAACTCGAACGTGCATGACATGTATGTGAGGGGGAGAGCCCTAATTCGCAGCTTACCTCTTACACTCTTACAGGGTCTTGGGGTAGAATAAGGGAGGAGTACATGAATGAAATTCGTGAGTTCTACCTTCGTTTTGGACATGGCTTTCCTGACCACCATGACTTCTTTTCTGTGTCTAATGTATTGAGGGAGAACGAGCAGAGAATTGAAAATGAACGTGGAATTCCATTGGAGATTGACATACCATTTACGGAAGCCCCGACTCCGGAAGGGTATGGTTCCCCTATAGAGGTGACTTGTATGGATGAGTGGGACCCGGAGAGTGCGCAGTGGGAAAAAGACTGGGGAATTAAGGCTTATGATAGTACTGATGAGGAGGAGGAAGAACAGGTAAAGGAAGTTGACGTAGCAGAATCACAAGTTGGGAGAGATAAGGATAGGGATAAGAGTAAGAAACGCATAGTGTATACACCATCTGGTAAGACCTTACCCGTGAAGAAAAGACTCAAAAAAAATAGGGATCCATCCAAACCAGGATGTAGTCATTGGATGGGCGACAAATCAGGTGAAGGAAATTAGTAAGATGGGTTGACTAGGAGTACTCGACTTTTTGGACCCAACCAACTTTTGTAATCAGATTAAACAACCAAATTTTGTAATAGGTTCCCCGTTGGTTGTCTAATGTAGTATATGTAATCATATAGGAAGTTGCTAGTGTTGGAAGGGTATATGTATGCGTCTTTTGGTCGTATAACATCGTAGAATTATTGTATGATAAGTCGGTAAGGTATCTGGAACGTTTATGCAAGAAAACCTTAATTTCTCTTTGCTTAATAAAGTTGTACGTTAAGATGTTTTTCAATTCTCTCCATGTACTATAACATTTCTGAATGTTGTAAAATAGATTATTAACATGAATGTTTGAATGATAGAGAACTATGGTTGAAACCCGAGCTCAGTCGGAGGACGGAGATCATCGCCGTCGTTTAGAGGAAGCTTTTATCACTTTGTCTCAACTAGTAAACCAAAACCAACCTGTGCACCCGCATAATTGATCTTTTGAAAGGTTGTCCCAACACAAACCACCCACCTATAACGGTGTAGTAGACCCGGTAGCTTTGGAACACTGGATACGAGAAATAGAAAAGTTGTTCATCATTGCTGAGATTCCCGAGGAGTCCAAAGTGATCCATGCCGCTCACTATCTGGTTGATGAAGCTGATAAGTGGTGGACATTTATTAAGGATGACCTTAGTAA
>LHUT01002136.1:5347-19075 GCA_001412135.1 Silene latifolia subsp. alba
AAAAAAGGAACATAATAGGTGGTAAGTTGTAATTTATCCTATTTTTAAGTTGGTTGTTTTGCGTCACTTTGAGTCAATTAAGATCATAGTTAGAAATATTTTTTATTCAATTTGGTTACTATAGGTAAATTGGTCATTTTAAAACAAGTCAACATTACACTACACTGCTTAATAACCGATTATAATATATTTGACTGGTACACTATTTTAATATGAATCAGATTATTCAAATCAATCAATTTTGTCTGACTACAACCATGAGTGAGTGTGGGACACATATAAGCTGGGCCAAAACATCCACATCGTCTATGTATATATTATTAAAATTACAAATAACCACCATATATTTGCATATTTTTACAAATTATCACTACGTATTTGTGCTTTTACAAGTAACTCCTAACCTTTCATGTATACTCCCCCAATAAGTCAATAACCACCGTATTTTTGTCCTAAGATTCATTTTTCTTATTTTCCGACTTGTTAAGTGGCGATTCACGCTAAATTCCCAAATTAACCTCATTGACTTACATTGACTAAGTTTACCCAATCCCAAAACATAACATAGAGGTACCATATTATTCTTTTCTCGATTCCCCTACTTCCCCAAATCAATTTATTCCTATAATCCCTTAAACCCTAAATTCCCAAATTCCTCAATCAATCGATCCAATTTTGTCAATCCCTAAATCCTTTAATCCCCCAATCAATCTGGGAATTTCGCGTAAATCGTCACTAAAGTCGAAAAATAAGAAAAACGAGTGTTGGGGCAAAAATACGGTAGTTATTGCCTATTAGGGAGTACATATGAAAGGTTCGAGGTTATTTGTAAATAATTAGTCTCCCTTGTGACGAACGCTATCCGTCACAAGCTAAAGACGGAGTGAATAGATACCGAATTAGATAATACGGATCCTAGTGGTCTGTTTTAGCTATTATTATATTATAAACATGATTTGTCAAGAGAGATTAAAAAATAAAAATGAAGAACTCTCATGCATGAGTCAGGCGGCTTCTCAGTCATCACATCCTCACTTTCCCTCTTTTTATTACATTTTTCAAATCACCACCCTCTTTCTAGCTTATCACATTATCTCTCAAAACCTAAAATAATTAAAATCTCTACCATCTTCATCCTCATCATCTTCATCATTTGGAGCTTCATCAAGCTGATGGCAAAATAAACAATGGCTAAATAGAAAACCCCGAAAAAAATATGGAAGGTATTGTGTTTAACATGTTGATTTTATGGTGGTATTTTTTGTTTAGTAATTTATTGTAAAATATTGATGGGATTTTTTTTATTAGCAATTAATTTGTAAAAAATGGTCACATTTGTTTCATTAAGATTCATTTTTTTGTCTAGTTATTTTTGGAAGATTATCAAAATGTTTGTTTTGTTAACATAAACACGAAAGAATAAACATGGTATGAATCTTTTGTGTTTTTGGACCCAAACCCACAAGCCTAAGTCTCACAACAAAAGCCCATTTGGTCCACTCAGTTAACCAACCAAGTGGAGGAACTAATATAAAGTGCTGAAAGTTAGTGTTTTCCACCGATGTGGGATAAACAAAAAACCAAAACCTTGATTTTTGCCTTTTCTAAGGCATCACTTCCAACAGTAAGAAGTGTTAATCTTCTAAGATATGAGGTGCAAATGCACAATCGTTTATAACGTACAACAATAATTGTGAAATCGTTTTATCTTACCCTAAATTTGAAATATGTGTAATTGTTATGAAAACCGCTTTATGTTATTCTCATGTTTGCATCTGTTATCATTTATAATAGGTACAAAAATTATAAACTTTTCGCTACCCCATAATTTAAATCCTGGGTTTGCCCCTGCTTGTAGCAGCTCTGGTTGCACATGAATCTCTGCGAGATGAGTATGAAAATGTTAGACATATGCTAAAATTTCAGATTAAGATTATAACATTGCTATACAAAAACAGTCATGTCACCATATATACCATAATCGTTACCATTTTTAGATGTTGTCAGTTTGTCACATATAATCAACATCATCCTACGATAGCTACATTTACTGAATAAATGATCACATTTTCACTACTAACCCATATGTCACCATGTGTTAATCATAGATGTAACCATATTAAGCTAAGCTAATTATACACTACTATAATGTTCAGCATACTCAAACACAAGTACATATTATGGCTAACATGGTCACATTTTAACACTAAAATATACAATAAAAGAGCCCTTCAAATAAAACATATGCCAACACATTCTAACTACTATGATAATATTTAAAACATGATTACATCTCGAGACTAAGGTGGTACCACTTTGCTATGTCACCGTGTTTATTCATAAATGTTACCATCATAACATTCATTCACACATTTTAAGTAATACTATAACATTTCAAACATGGTTACATTTCAAGACAAAGGTGGTAATATATACATATGTCAGCATGTTTATTTCATATATGTTATCAGTATAACGTTCATTTACACATTCTAAGTAATATAAATGTTATCATTAAAACACTCATTTACACATTCTAACTTATATGACAACATTTCAAATAGGATTACATTTTAATACTAAGGTAATAACATTTTTAACACGAACCATATGTCAACATGTTTATTGTTAGATGTTATTAAAGAAACATATTGTGTAACTGTTACATTTCAGTTTAAGGTGATAACATTGCTATAGAAATCCACATGTCACCATTTTTACTCATATGTTTTTATTTTAAGAAGTTTTGAGAAAATCAAACAACTCGTATAATAGTTACATTTCTCAAGTAAGGTGCTTACATTTTCTAATATCACCATGTTTATCCATAGATGTTATCATCATAATATTCATTTACACATTATAGCTAATATGATAACATTTCAAACAGGATTACATTTCGATACTAAGGTGGTAACATTTTTAACACAAAACAGATGTCACCATGTTTATTGATAGATGTTATCATTATAACATTCATTTTCACATCCTAACTAATAAATAATAATGCTACATCTAAAATATGATTACATTTCGAGACTAAAGTGGTTACATTTTTAATACAAGCCATATGTCACCAAATTTATTTTAAATGTTATCATAATAACATTCATTCAAATCCAAACAAACATATTGTTTAATGGTTACATTTCAATCTAATGTGATAACATTGCTACAAAAATCCCCAAGTCACCATTTTTACTCGTATATCTTTTCATTTTAAAGGCTTTGAGGTAAAATTAAACAGCTCGTATAATAATTACATCTCTCAACTAAGGCAGTAACATTCTTAACACAACTCCATATGTCATCATGTTTATTCATATATGTAATCATTATAAGAGGCTTTGAGGTAAATTTAAACAAACATAAATAAAATGGCATCATCTCAGAGTACAATGTTACCATTGCATAGAGAATTAAACCAACTCAACTGCAAAATAAAAAAATAAAAAAACATAAATATAAAGGTAAAAAAACAAATTAAACCAATTACAAAGCAAAATCAAATCAATGTCTCCAGTTTTTACAACGGAAACTAAATTTAATCAATTGCATGCAAGTGAAAAAGTAATGTCTGGATCAAGATGTAACCATATTAATTCATAGGTTGAAGATGTAACCAAATTAAATCGATCAGAGATTATAAACAATAGCTTCACTTGCTTTTTTGGCGGGTCTATTTTAGCCACTGTCTTCTTTCTGTAGGATGAAGATTATACAGAGGAGATGTAATATGGAGATCTTAGGTGTATATATCTTGACTCTTTACGCAATACAACACACAACATTCATTCACAAAATCTCCTCTGGTTCTCTGTTATCAGTTTCTATATGGTATCAGAGCCCAAGGCAAAAAAAAAAGACCTGGGTCTCGTGTTTAAAACTGAGCCTTTATGTGCACCGACCCGCCGTGAGGATGTCCAGTCCCTCCGGTTTCAGCATGAGGAAGTCCAGTCCCTCGGGTCGTGTGAGCACTGTGACGGCTGTGAGGATGTCCAGTCCCTCNCCAATCGTCGTCGAGGCATGGTCCTGTATCACACATTGCGAATTAGAAAATTGTACAACAAAATTTTGGGTGGACAAAAGTTGTGAGACTGATAAAAGATTGCATTTGAAAGACGGAATGAATAAAACATTAGAAATTGACAATCTGTCATTGAGTCGAACGGTTCCAGCCTTTCGAGCAATCAAACTAGTGCCATTTGGGAGACCGATATTTATTGGAGTAATGCTTTCACATGAAATAAACAACGCTTCATTATAGCATACGTGGGTCGACGCCCCCGTATCAATAATCCATGTCAAAGAATTCTTACCATTTAATCTCACCATATTAGCAACATGAGAAGCCTCACCCAGAACCGCATTAACTTTGGGATTAGATGTAGAAGCTGTTGCGGAGTCCCCTGTCCGAGCAGAATGACGCGGGTGTCCGACGGGGAAGCTTATCTTCTCCCAACAGCGGCTGGCAGTATGCCCATCCTTGTGACAAACGTTGCACTTGTAACGAGGCCGATTCGAGCCGTCATTCCTCTGCTGCTGCCTGCTATTCACGGCACAAGCCATTGGATTGGTGACGGCCTCATCCCGAGACAGAACCACATTACGTACCTCCTCCTCTTGAGCAATACGGGAATACACAATCTGCATAGCTGGTAAAGGGGAGGTACCAAGAATATTCGAACGAGCAGTAGCATAAAAGGGGTCAAGGCCCATAAGAAATCCTCGTACCTGATCAGCCTCGCGACGTTTACGCAAAATGCTTTGCAAATCACACTTTGAGGAACACTCACAGTTGGGTAAAGAATCAAAATCATTTATGTCATCCCACAATTTTTTAATTCTACCATAATAATCCATAACGGACTCACCAGATTTTTGTTTACAATCGGCAAGATCGCATTGAATTTGATAGATCTTAATATCATTGGCCACCGAGAACCGCAACCGTATATCTTCCCATAGATCGTACGCAACTTCACGATATGAAATTGACGACCTAAGACCGGATTCAATGGTGTTGAAAATCCACGCTATGACTGTATAATTGACAGCCTCCCAATCCTCCCAATCATTAGGATCAGTAGGCCGCTTTCGAAGAGTTCCATTGATGAACCCTAACTTCCTCTTAGCGCCTAACGCGACGCGAAAACCTTTTGCCCATTCCTCGTAGTTTGGTCCGGTGAGAACGACGTGAGTAATCTTTGCCCCCGTACCGTCCTGATTGGAAAGAGCATAGATAGGATTAATTTTATGGCCGCTGCTTTCAGCGCCTGTTTTGATTTTGTCATCAACCATGGTGGATGATAAAAGAAAAAGAGAAACGATTTGAAACAGGAAAATAACCTGCTCACGATACCATATAGAAACTGATAACAGAGAACCAGAGGAGATTTTGTGAATGAATGTTGTGTGTTGTATTGCGTAAAGAGTCAAGATATATACACCTAAGATGCTAGAAACTAGGAAACTAATTAGCTAATTTCCTAAACAAACTCCCGTAAATTAGGACTACAAATATTGACATAATCAAAATATAATATTCTAACGACTCGTAATATTCGGAGAATATTACGCTAACAAGAGGGGATGAAGAGAGATATAAAGTGAGGACTTTTTTTTCCCACTTTGTAATAAGATCGTGATGTTGATGATGATTACGATTGATAGGGAAGATGAAGATGATCTTGTAAATCTTGTGGATGAATATTAGGATTTTTAGAGA
Organism: Silene latifolia subsp. alba; assembly: GCA_001412135.1. Lineage (NCBI taxonomy): Eukaryota > Viridiplantae > Streptophyta > Magnoliopsida > Caryophyllales > Caryophyllaceae > Silene > Silene latifolia. The sequence goes on from LHUT01002136.1 coordinate 11,076, forward strand.
GAATGAAGAGAAAGGGTATGAAAAATCTAAAAATGAAAATGAAATTGTAATGTTATGGACATTTTGGATAGGGAAGGAGGAATTTTTTTACTATTGTTTATTTTGCAGGTCAAATCATCCTCTCACTCATTATTTTATTTTCTAGGAAAGTGGATCAACTTTACCCATATTCTCATAATGTGGTATCAACATTCAACGCGGCTCGTCTTCAGCTTGTGACAAATGAGAATTTGTGATTTGTAAAAAGAAAGTAGAATTTTGTTAAGATACGGGTGATTATGTAAATTTTCCAATATATTTCTCCCTTCCCCATGTCGTCACTCCCAGCAATCAGACGCCGCAAACAACTCTAAAAATCCTGTCTACTAAAATTCAAATAAAGTGAGACTAGAAAATTGTGAAGATACGATATATATAATAATCAAGAATGGCTCATTGTGCAAGTAACAAAGACGAGGGTCTCAAAGATCTTCTTAAACCCTTTTACCAGAGAGCTGCTGATGCTGAGGTTTCTCTATTTCTCTTTTCTTCACCCTCTATTTAATTCATCTTTTTATGTCTATTCAAGATGATTATCGCCCTTTTAAATTAATGGGTTGACATTGCTCTATTGATCTGTTAATGTCATTTTCTGTTGGATTGATTATGTGATATCCTGTCTTTCAGGGTTTGTTTTACTGTATTAGACTCCACAAATTCTTCTGTAACGCCGCCTTACACAATGATATGTTACTCCCTCCATCCCCGTCATTTATTTACCTTTGCTTTTGGCATAGATCATTTGGGGTGATTGTTAATGGATTGACAAGTGGACATTAATTAATGGATATAGAAAATCAAATTACTCATTTGAAGAAATCCCACTATGTAAAGGCAAACAAATGAATAACACACCAAAAAAATGGAATAGGTAAACAAATGACTGTGATAAAGGAAGTACATGATAATAATTGTTTTGCGGCTGAATGTTTGCTGTTTTGTCATTTGGTAATTGGTATGATGTTATATTGTTATCACTTGTTATTGCATAGATGTTTTATTAAGTTCGATATTAGGGGTAAGTCTGCATAACTTCAAAGTTCGCTTTTTTGTTTTGGTTTATTGTGGTTTAAGTAATGCAATTCATGTTTTCCGACCCCAACATATTCGATTACACTAAGCCATTGTTGGACTAATGTCGTGTTTAGATTGTCTGGGGTGATGCCAGAGGGTAATATTTAGTTATTTATGACTACTAAGCTTACGGATATGCTTTTCTGTATGACGCTGTTGATGGGTTTGGTTTCCGTAAATTGAAGTATTGAACATTGTTTCCCATTGTAATTTTATTGTTGTTGCAAATTGCTATTTCCATAACTTATCAGAGAAATTCTGATTTTGCATTGATATTCTGGTTGTGAAGGATCGCCTGTCGAGACTTGAAGCTGAACTTTCTGTTAAGAAGGGTATGAATCACGCAATTCTATATGCTCTAGTCTTGGATTTGTGCACTCTAATTTTGTGTTTCCTTAAAATAAATGAATTGATGATTTATAGGAATCTCGGAGCCTGTCAATGAAGAATATGCCAAGAAGGTGAAGGAGCTTGAATTGAAGTTGGAAGAAAGGACTGCAGAGTTGGCTGCTGAGCGAGAAAAGGTCTTACAATTATCTCTTTTCATGCCCTTCCCATATGCTTTTAGAGCATTTACATTAACGAAAAATGGAAGGAACTTATTCGTTTATATTCTCGCCTCAATAACCAGAACCAACTTTAGACTCACCATAGCAAAGCTCTTCTACTGCTTTCATTTTTGCACTTGTCAGCATTATATTGGTGATTGGTCTCTTATGGCCTAACTTCCAATTCAGAGATTGTTGTCTATTTTTGTCGGCATGGTGAGTAAATGCATAACATCGGAGATCAAATAATTAATTATGGGCAACACACATTCTTTTTTCTCTGGAATAATCATTTTGTACATGGGCTCATAATCCGACTTTGGAGAAATTTTGATATATGCCATTTATTACTTATTGATTGAATGGGACGGTGTTGTGCAGGTTGCCAAGCTCACCATTGAAAACGATAAGAAGGATTACCGTATCATTCACCTTCTTCGTACAATCAAAGAGGCTGATGCCCGTGATCTTAAGTTGGAGCAGTTGACTCTTAAATAGGTGGTTTGTTTCTTCATTTGTCGTCACTCACTAGATTCATTAGTATTACTGTAGAATAGTCTTTTAACGCCCAATGCTCTATAACCCAAGATCAAGAGTCAAGTAAGCATGGTAGCGAGTCTCAATTTTTTTGTTAATCCAAGTGATAAACCATTATCATGATAAGGTTTAGCCAAATTTTCTTTTGATCTCTTGCATATAAACCTTGTGGTACTAGCTGGTTTGTTAAATCAAACAACGAATCTTAGTTCTCGAGGTATATATCAATATATCATAACAAAATTTCAGAGCTTCAACTTTTCCGAAACTTATGCATTGATGTGTCCGATTCATTTTGGCAAGTCAAATACTATATATTAAGGAGTGGCGTTAATCCAACTGTAACTGTTTTGCAGGTGGGCTCTAAAATGGTGAAATATGGCATACGAGCTATATGTCGTTTTGCAGTACATTCTGCCTCATCAGTTCCTAATTGACTTGGTGTAATTTTTAAGTTATGAATATTTGGTAACGTACGTTTTGAGGATACGTATGTCTATTGTTTGAACAGTTTAGTATTTAGTTGCTCAAGCTTTAACGGGAGTGTGTACTGTATCTGGTGTCGATAGTATATTAATTGCCACTTGAAAATATCAGGTTGACCGATGATAGCAGTTAGATTTGCAATTGTCAGGGAACTGTGTTGCAGTTACGAATGCAACTTTTAACATAGGCGAAAAACTGCTATACATATCTTCTTTCATGCCAGCTTCAACAAAGAATTCGAGACATGAGTATAATTTTGTTTATTTTGCCTATCGTTTCATCTTCAGACATGAAGGCAGTGAGTGCCTTACATTTCTGTATGTTCAGGTAGTGGAACACTAAAAAATTCAAGCTCGCGACATGGTTGGACTATGAACTTATGAATCCATGTAGCAAAACATTTGCACGAGTCCACATAATAGGATTTTAGAAGTGTTGTATACATGAGACTCTCGTGTTTGACTTCTGTCCGCAGATCCTGAAAACCGGAAAGGCCAAAACCTATCGAGAAATGTAAAAATAATTTGCCAGAAGCTCAAGTCAGGCAAAAACTTGTCCAGTTTGTACATGATTCCACTGAGCCACATTCTGTACATAAAGCGGGAGTTCATAAAGGTAAACAATTAAGCACAAAATCTTACACTTTCTCACCTTTACAAACCTTGTATGATACTCTTAAAAATCAACTTTTTCAAAGGGAGACCAAAAAATTATGCTCAATTTCAAAGCACCTACGACACGCCCAAGGAGCCAAAAAAAAACAGCAGGGACGAAACAGAATTAGACTAACTGCGGATGACTTCTCTGTACATAAAGCTGCTTGTATTTTCTATACTTTACTCAGATACGCGCGTAAGTCATGGAGTAATTTATCTTTCTTAGTTTTTGAGATTCCAGTAAATGAGCAAAGCTTTCCTATTTCTCTTAATTCTGTAACTGTCAGTGTGTTCAAGAAAAGCGGTTCTTTAGATAGTCTTTTCCTCAAGCTCTCAAAATTAACAGGTAAGTCCTTTTTACTCCTCAGAGTCGGTTTGTCAGCCAAACAAACAATTGCAGAACCTTTACCTTCCTCAGGAGTACGTGATTTCGGAAGCACTATGTTTCTACCTGGTGACCTCAGTCCTACACTCCCCTCAGGAACGTTAACAATGGGCTGATGTTTCTTAGCTCGTGAGACTTGAAGAGAACTTCCTGTAGCAGCATTTTCTTCGGTTTCTAAATCTTTAAGCCAATTTGTTTCTGGAATTTCCACACAATCCCTCTTCATCTTAGAGAAAGGCGAGCCTGATTGTCGCAAGTTTTCTTCCATGTAAAACGATCTCTTTGTGGTTGTTTTCCGTGACATTGATCCAAGGCTTGACCTAGATGGCCCGATATCATCTAAATTTTTCCTCTGCAAATTCTTCCTCGATGGATGTCTTAAAGTGGTTTTCCTCCTGCCATATGTGATTTCAAGGTCAGAAACACTTTGATCGTCATTTTCGAGAGCAGTCGGGTTCCCTTCAACCGGATATTTTAGTTCATGATTTTGCACCCTAGAGATTGAGTCAACACCAGGGTCATGTTGAATATTTGTATCATGATCATCTTGTTCAGCCTTTATCTTCTCGATTTCAACACATCGTGGAGCAGTTGGCTTTGAATTTCCTTCATCAGTAGAAGCCTATGTACAGAGTAATATACATAAATTAAGCTCATCACGTTGAAACATAGCATTTCGTAGGTCCAAGATCTATTAGTATCCCTTCAAAAGCTATCATATCCACCCAAAGATACAGAAAAATGTGATGAGACCAAGAAAGTTGCTTTATGAACTGGCCCACTACGGTCATAGTGAATCGTGATTAACTCATATAAAACTAGTCGACAAACTGTCAAAGAGAACATAGCGTTTCTTAGGTCCAGTATTAATCCACTCTCAATAAGAGAATAATGTGATTGAACCATATAAGTGACTTCATAGGACTTCTGAAAATAAACAAAACGACAGTAATTAGGAATCAAGCTAAATCATCTAAAGGATTCTTTCTCCACACTTTCTTCTCCAACGCTACACTTTCCCAAGAAAACGCATCAATCACCTTTATCCATGTTTTCGTGGGTCCAATTCTACCATCTCAGACTTAATCAATTGATCTGGTAAATATCGACATGTAAAAGCATAGAGCAGCACACCTAGTGTACTATGTTTCTCTAAGAAGGGAATAGGAAGCCAAACATCCCACGAACACGCAAAAGAGAGGAAGCAGAACTCCACAACTCCCAACTCTTCTTAATTTCTCAAACTCAGCCTACTGTAAATTTTCAATTTAAACATACCAAAATGTCGTCATGAAAAAAACACAAATCATCGGCAAATATTGCAGCAAGCAGACATGAAAAAAGTAGGCGTAAAATGCATGTTCAATATGAGGGAAAGGTCAACCTGCAGAGGACTTCGAAAAGTAACAGTCTCAACAGAAGTCAATGAACCACTTTTTTCTTCAGATGGAAGTTCTGCACTTCGAATTTTTTCAGATACTTGGACATTACATGGGCCCATACTTGTCTTCTCAGTGAAGTCATTTGTCGTATAACAAGCAGCATCAGAGCTAGACTCTTCCGAAACAGTTTGAGTAGGCTGCTATTCAAGTAAACGAAGAAAAATTAAAAATGAACTTCCATAACTTTGCTGCAAAAGTGAAAAATCAATATAATAAGCACCTTATTTAGAACCAATCTCCATTCAATCATGCACATAAATAACTGAAGTGTAGTAGGATAAGGAAACTGAGGCACCTTGTGCAGCCTCTCAAGGAGTGGTGTTTGCTTCTCAGACTCGACACCTAATTCCAAAGTGGTTGCATCTTGGTTTACATCCATGTCAATGTTTAGCAAGCCAGAACTGAGAACTAGGTTCATGTCATTGTAGAAGTCTCCCTCCTGTAATTTACAAAAGTAAATAAAGCTCATGTAGGCTGAATCTTGAACACAAAGCATCCATATAGGGTAGAATTTAGATAAACCAAGAACACACAAGCAAACAAAAGAGACAACGAACTAGGTACTAGTTAAGAACCAGTAGAATTTAAATAAACCAAGAACACGTAAGCAAACAAATAGAAATGACAGCTAGCTACTAGTTAATAACCAGACTACAAATTGACCCAAAATACTTTAGGAAGTATCCTGGACGGGCTCCAACAATGTACACTTGAATGGAATTGGAAAGGTCTAGTGGCATGTCAAAGGACGAGGTATTTACATAGCAGTCGGGCATATGCTATGTTACTCCGACTCTTCTAATTTCCTCGCGTACCCGTGTCCGACCCTCGACACTCGGACATTGGTGTGACACTTGGACACCTCATTTTAGACCAAAATATGCATATTTTTCAAAAAAATAGCCGAGTCCGATACTTGGACACGTACCCGTGTCGGATACTTTTAAACGAGTCCGAGTAACATAGGGCATATGTTTAATGTTCTCCAATGGCTTGAGGTTTGGTGTTATCGACTGTAAATGAAATTTTGTAGTTTATCTCCCTGAGATAGCATCCATACAACCAGATCATAGTTTGCGTCAAATTATAGGGATCCATCCTAAGTTGATAGTTCACTCAACTTGCTCATCTCTTGACATGTTTCATAGACATATACCCATAGGACATAGTTCTACCAAAGAGTGTAATGGAAATCCTAAACCTAACCTCTTCTTCAGGCTCTGTAAAGTTAATTTTGATGAGAGCATCAATAATGTCACAGATTCTCTCAGCCGGTCTCTGAACTTCCGATACTGTGTCCACTCCATTCCTCAATCTTTGAGAAGCTGAAGTCAGGGAGTTGATTCTCCGCTTGAAAGCAGCACAGCAGACTACAAAGGGATTTTTGTGCTCATCAGATTCAGCCCAATTACGTTGGCACTGGAGGATAGCAAGTTCATCTTCAAGGTCAGCAATCTCAGAATCTGCTTTAGCAATCAAATGACGCAGTGCTTGAACACATGCATCCTCATTTTTCGCATCTTCATCAAAAACATCTGGAACAAGAAATAGCCAGAGGGAATACGAAAATGGATGCTATTAGTCGAGGGTCAAGCACCGACAGTCCTCTCTGTCAGATGGGGGAGTTACAGAGGATAGATCAGAGAGTAAGTATATGACGGGAACATTGTTCATACTTTATATATAGTCATACATTATCTACATATAAATGTTTAGTTAAGAGTGTATTGGTACGATGCATAAATACTATATAATTCATTCAACATAGAAGACAGCAGCATTCAGATGGAGCCATAGAGCTAGTTGAAAAGCCGGTGAATAGGAGCATGAACAAACACACTAAAGTAGAAGACTTAATTACCATGTACATAGCCGTAGTGAAAGTTACAATGCACTCCATATGCTGCACCAGGACCATCTCCTAGAAAAAATTACGGACATCGGAAACGCGATCAGTTAATCTGAATGGCAGTATTTGTCAAAGAGGAAAAGATTCAAACCCTCACCATCTGATGTAATTCTTGGATCGAAATCCATGATGTCAGTTAACATACGCCAGTATTTGAGACAAAATCATAAATTTTCCTGCATAATTTTCATGAGGTTACGTTATATTATAAAAACATATATATTTTTCACATAAAAAGAGTTAATTCTTCTAGATACTCATTTTTTTCCAGAATAGATGAGTACAATCAGGGAAGCCTACAGACTTGCAGTTTGTCACAGGTAAAAGAGTTTATACAGTTTGAAGAAGCATATCATGATTTTGGAAATAGCCTCTCTATCTTTTCAACTCGTAGGTAACTTGCATACATTCGACACCCTTATCTCGCCATAGGTAGAAAGCCTAATAGGGTTACTACTGTGTTAGAATAACATATTATGCTTCGCATTACACAAGTCTTCACACAATAATAAAGGACTAAGAAATCAGTAAGGTTGGTTCCAAATGACAGTCGGCAAAAAAACAAACTTGTAACACAGGTCAGAAACTTATCTAACTTGGAATGCTTCAAGAATCTACTTACTAGTTACTATAGATGCATGAATCATGATAATAGGATTCAACAGTTATACAAGGATTAGAACCTCCGAGAACAACCGTCGCTAGTTTCAACAACTTAAAAGAGTTCTAGATTTTTTTTTTTTTTTTTTTTTTTTTTTTTTTTTTTTTTTTTTTTTTTTTTTTTTTTTTTTTATAATTTTTAAATTAATAATTAAACAAATTTTGTTTGTATTATAAAATTTTTATATAATTTTTTTTTTTAAAAAAAAAGGAAAAAAAAAGATTAAAAAAACGAAAAAGACACACTCATGAACTAGAACACAA
>LHUT01002137.1:2426-21499 GCA_001412135.1 Silene latifolia subsp. alba
TTTACTAGAAATGCCATTGAAGAAGTACTTTCCATTTATTTTTCTACCCTTTTTTGGTGAATTTTATTTACATATACACTTTATTTTAGTTGGCCAACTGTAAACAAAAGTAAGAGCATTTAATGACTACAAGATGAGGTAATAAAGGATATCAAGTCATCACCATTGGTTCTTCTATAAATCTCAACTGTATTATATCTTGCATTATTCTCAGCTGGTTGTGAACATGGCTTCTGAGGAAGTACACACTTCAAAAATGGACGACGAAGCGACATTGTCGATTTCGAGCACTGTAAGAACAGTGTCCTTTTTTGGGTTGTTTAAAGCTGCAGATACATTAGACTATCTGTTGATGTTTTTTGGAAGCATTGGAGCATGTATTCATGGTGCTGCTCTACCTGTCTTCTTCCTGCTTTTCGGGCGTATGATCGATTCTTTGGGAAAGTTTTCATCTGATCCTCATAAGCTATCTGCTCGTGTTTCACAGGTATTTATCTTCATTTTGTTGGTGTCGTTTAATTTGGGACAGTCTTTTAAGGTCGTGTTCAAGTAAGGTCGTAATACAATTTGTGTCGCGACAGGACCCAGAGATAAATATGTAATGCTTGATAATGATACCTCTCTTGGGTAGTTGGTTATTATTTATTAACATATACCACAGAAATATCAATTTCATTTCTCCATTCCAGAATTTTTGGAAATTCGGATAATGCGAGTAGTTCTAAGTCTAGTGGATTTCAAATTGGTTTAAAAGAAGAATCATGGATTAATATGTATGTACTGATGGCTGCAGTATTCTCTGTATCTGGTTTATCTCGGATCGCTGATGTTTATAAGTTCATGGATAGGTAAGTTTTACTCTTTCTGGATAGTGGATACACTCTTCACTGGGTTTGTAAGAAACTTCTGGGTTCTAATATTGGTTGACTGATTCGGTTTTTACTGCCAAATTTCTGTGCAGGAGTTGCCTTCTGGATGCAGACAGGGGAAAGGCAAACAGCGCGATTGCGTTTGAAGTATCTAGAGGCAGTATTAAAGAAAGACATGGATTTCTTTGATACTGAAGCTCAGAAGAAGAACCTGGTGTACCACATCTCTAGCGACGCAATACTTGTACAGGATGCCATAGGAGACAAGGTCTCTGATCTCTTCATTTCTTGGCTTTTAACTTGGGAGTATACTAGGCTTATATCGAATTAGTTTTTGAGTTCCGGGCCTGTTAATGATGCAGATAGGACATACATTTCGGTACTTATCTCAATTCATGATGGGATTTATACTAGGCTTCATGTCAGTATGGAAGCTTACTCTTCTTACACTGGCTGTTGTTCCTTTCATTGCTGTTGCTGGTGGAACTTACACTGTCATCATGTCCACTCTTTCCCAAAAAGCCGAAGCTGCTTATGCTGATTCTGGGAAGGTTGCCGAAGAGGTATGTTTGTATCTTATTCACCCAATCTGTAAGCTATACTACTCAAACTTGGTCCAACAAACTTTGATAATTCGCGCACTTTTCCAACCTTTTTTATTATTTCTTTCCATTGATGATTGATCAGGTTATTTCACAAATTCGGACAGTTCATTCGTTTGTAGGCGAGAGCAGGGCAGTGGAGAAGTACAGTAGATCACTTGAGAAAGCACTAAAGCTAGGGAAGAAGGGTGGGTTAGCCAAAGGACTTGGTATCGGGTTTACATACGGACTTCTCTTCTGTGCCTGGGCTCTACTTCTATGGTATGCCAGCATACTTGTTCGGCATCGTCAAACTAATGGAGGCAAAGCCTTTACCACCATTATTAATGTCATTTTCAGTGGATTGTAAGTTTTCTATATCAAAGACACCTATAAGCTAGCTAGCACTCCCGTTGTTCTATTGGATTCGCTACTCTCTTTTGGACTCAGTTTGTAGGACAGCGAAATTAACACACCCAAAATGGAAAATGTAGCGAATCCATTGAAATAGAGGGAGTAGTCGTCAATAAGCATGTGTATGTTAAAACATCCCGATTTATGCCTTATAGTGCGCTTGGCCAAGCAGCTCCAAACCTAGCAGCCATCGCCAAAGGCCGCGCTGCTGCTGCTAATATAATAGGAATGATTGAAACTGAAGACAACTCTTCAAAAAGGCTTGTCACCGGGATAACATTACCAGCTGTAACTGGGGAACTTGAGTTCCGTGAGGTCTGCTTTGTGTATCCCTCAAGATCTAAGAGGATCTTTCAAGGTCTGAGTTTCTCAGTTGAAGCCGGGAAGAATTTTGCTATCGTTGGCCCTAGTGGTTCAGGAAAAAGCACCATTATTTCCATGGTTCAAAGGTTCTACAACCCCTCTTCAGGTATCAGTACTTTATTTTCCTAGTTCTGTCCTGGTTTTAATTGTCACAGTAAGAGATGTAGCAGTCAGTTGACGGAATTTCAGATGCAGACCATAACAATTGTTATTGGTCATCTGAAAATTGTCTAACTGTGTTTTCCACACACAGATAAGACGACATCCTTTAATTTGATCCTCCTTACCCCGCTGCATTGGGGTAATGTTGTTGTTGTATCTGTTTTCTGAACGTCGCTCAAAGAGCAAACAGCTAATCATTACATGGAAATTGAACCAGGAAGTATACATTTGGATGGGCATGATGTGCAAAGGCTACAGCTAAAGTGGTTGAGAGAGCAGATGGGATTAGTTAATCAAGAGCCAGCTCTATTTGCTACTTCAATTGCAGCCAATATTCTGTATGGTAAAGAAGATGCAGATATGGAGAAAGTCATCCAAGCTGCCGAAATTGCAAATGCACACGCTTTTATTCAATCTCTACCTAATGGTTATAATACCCAGGTAGGCTTCACTTCTAATCTCCTATTCTCGGTAATGATTTTGAAACTACAAATGCATCGAGCCTGCGTTATATGGAGTATGACTCAACTGAGGCGTAATGGTGTCAGGTAGGAGAGAGAGGAAGTCAGCTGTCAGGAGGACAAAAGCAAAGAATAGCAATAGCCAGGGCTGTGATCCGAAACCCAAAAATACTAGTGCTCTTGATGCCGAATCAGAACTTGTAGTTCAGAAAGCACTCGAGAAGATCATGTCAAATCGAACAACTCTCATTGTTGCTCATAGATTATCTACCATCAGAGATGTCGACCAGATTATTGTTCTAAGTAATGGTTGTGTTGTTGAGTCAGGAACTCATGACCAGCTGATGTCCAAGCGCGGGGAATATGCAACCTTAGTCAGTCTCCAGGTTTCACAAACTACAAAACACTCTCAACAGCCTAAGCAAGTTTCAAGTGTCGTAAAATCTTCCCCGAGTGTTAATTCTTTAAAAAGTTTTTCAACTTCTAAGAAAGGCGGTCAAGAGGAATCAATTTCCAAAGACCATATCCCATCTCTGAAAGAACTGGTTAAGCTGAGCGCGCCTGAGTTTCCTTATGCAGTATTGGGGTCAGTTGGGGCAGCTCTCGCTGGTGTAGAAGCTCCATTGTTTGCTCTGGGAGTCACTTATATGTTGACAGCATTCTATTCTAATGACGAATCCAAAATCAGACATGATGTTCAGATACTAGTATTTGTGTTCCTGGGATTAGCTTCCGTTACTATTCCCATATATCTCATGCAGCATTACTTCTACACTTTGATGGGAGAAAGAATCACTACACGTATCCGCTTATCTATGTTTTCAGGTTCATATCTTCAAATCTAACCCATCTACATAATATGATTGTGAATTTGTGATGCTGCATGGTTCACTGACTAAATTATTTGTTAAACCAGCTATGGTGTCAAATGAAATGGGGTGGTTTGATGAACACGGAAATGGAGTGGGTTCACTGACATCAAAATTAGCAGCAGATGCGACTCTTGTAAGGATTGCTCTTGTGGATCGTCTATCAACGATAGTTCAGAATGGAGCACTCATTGTGACGGCTTTTGTTGTGGCTTTTATCTTCAGCTGGCGCGTTGCAGCTGTCACTGTTGCTATGTTTCCCCTCCTCATCGGGGCAGCCATAGCCGAGGTATGGGCTGTTGCTTCCTTATCATACATGACACTTTCATTCTTCAAAAAGCTTCTCCAAAATTGTCATGACCCTTTTTTTCCTAAAAATTTATAATTTGTAGTTTTTTAAAAAATTAAAATTTGCAAATCATACAAGAATATGAAGGCCTAACAAGCATCCATCATCTGTACGTTTCAGCAATTTTTCCTACGGGGCTTCGGAGGGAATTATACAAAAGCCTACTCTGAGGCCAATGCTTTAGCTCAAGAAGCAATCTCCAACATTAGAACCATTGCTGCATTTGGAGCAGAAGAACAAATCACAAACCAATTCTGTCAGCACTTAAACCAACCAAATAAACAGGCTCTTTTGCGAGGCCATATATCAGGTTTGGGATACGGGATCTCACAGTTGCTCGCATACTGTTCATATGCACTCACTCTTTGGTATGCTTCCACCCTGCTGAAACACAGAGACGCTAATTTTGGGGATATAATCAAGTCCTTCATGGTCTTAATCATCACATCTTTCTCAGTTGCTGAAGCCCTTACTCTTGCTCCTGAAATATTAAAGGGCTCTGATGCACTTGGCTCAGTATTTAGCATTCTTAACAGAAAACCTGAGATTAATTCTGATGATCCCAAATCACAGATAGTAACTGACATTAGAGGAGATATAACTTTCAGAGATGTCAGTTTTTTGTACCCCGCAAGGCCGGACATGATCATTCTGAAGAATCTCAACCTTGAGATTCCTGCAGGAAAGAGTCTAGCAGTTGTTGGACAAAGTGGGTCAGGAAAATCCACATTGATTAGCCTCACTATCAGATTCTATGACCCATCTTGCGGTTCCGTTTTGATAGATGGGTTTGATATTCGGGGTTTGAACCTGAAGTCCCTAAGACAGAGGATAGGCCTTGTTCAACAAGAACCTGCATTGTTCTCCACCACAATCTACGAGAACATACGTTATGGAAACGAGGGGGCAACAGAAATCGAGATAATGAAAGCGGCAAAAGCAGCAAATGCTCATGGGTTTATAAGCAGGATGGGGGATGGTTATGACACAAGAGTGGGGGAAAAAGGGTCCCAGTTATCAGGAGGACAGAAACAAAGGGTGGCCATTGCTCGGGCCATACTAAAAGACCCTTCTATCCTTCTGTTAGATGAAGCAACAAGTGCACTTGATACAACGTCAGAGAAGCTTGTACAGGAAACCCTAGACAAGCTTATGCAAGGCCGGACAACCATCATCGTGGCTCACAGGCTCTCCACAATACGCGACGCTGACAGTATTGCGGTAATGCAACAAGGCAGTGTGGCTGAAATTGGCAGCCATGACGAGCTTATTGGTCGTCCTGGCAGTTTATATGCTCAACTAGTCAGTTTGCAGCAATTAGGCAGTGACCAGAGCTGCACGGAAAGCGAAACACTGACGTGACACGGATAGAAGACATATTTAGAATTACCCTTTTAACTGTTGGTTGATAGGCTGTATTTTTCTTTTGGGAAAGAGTTCAGGTCAGGACCTACTGAAGTCTTGTCATTGCTGTGTTGTGCTCTTTATGTTGCAGTGTAAATGTAAGAACCAAATGGATGGGTTACCAAATTATGGGGAAGATGTGAAATTGTCAGATTAATTAATTATATTTCAAAGTGATTGTTTTTATATAATTATATAATGAAAAATAGAGAGAAGTGGGGTAAAATTTACACGGAAATCAATAGTTACTCGTATTGAGAAAGGAAAGTAGAAAGATTGTTTTTGGATGACTAAAAAAGCAAAGTAAAAGATTTTTTTGGGATGGAAAGAATACTACGTACCCGACTGTTTTGTTATGTTTTGCCGTTGTTCTCACATCACCTCTACAAGTCGGGATCTGAAAGAAATAGTAGTAGTAGTGGAAGGTTTGACGCACTTGGTAAAACAGACAATAAATTTCTAAAAAATAACTTCAAGTTGTGATGAGAAAATCAATTAATTAATCAGACGGTACAATTACGAAAGATGTTTAAAGGGGCGCACAAAATTATCTTCCCCCAGTGTCTCGAGGAGCCTTGTATTTATTGAAGAACTTCCACAACAATACCGCAGAATATACAAAAATACAGAGATATTACACAAATGCACATTTAGAGAAGACGGCTTGAGCATATTATATGAAGTATGCCCATCTAATTCAGCAACCTGTTAGCTTCATCCACCTCTTAAACCTGGCTGTCTACCTCGACCTTGATTATGTAAATTGCCATCGACCAAATGAAATTGAACGAAACTGAAACTTATTTTTTTTTTTTTTTTNAAAGAACGAATGAAAAAAAAAAAAAAAAAAAAGACAACGAAAACAACTGAAAATTTTTTTTTTTTTTTTTTTTTTTTGGTACATGAAACTGAAACTTATTGATATACTATGCACAGCCCCAAAAAAAATAGAGATGTCATAACTTAACTGGATCATACTTTTCACCCATCACACCTCCTTTCTGTTTCTGGAATTGAATATATCGCAAAGTGCTGTTGAAAAAAGCAGTAGTGGCTGAATCTACCGTTGATGTATCACTCTGCATATCGGTTCTGATTAATTCCACAAGACCCTGAATAGCCAAACTTGTGATTTGTGGATTTCCCTTCTCAAAGAAATACAGATACCTGCCGTTTTTCACATATAAATGTACAAGGTCAGCTAAAGACAACACGACAACGTAATTAAAGTTGCATGGTGCTGATTCATTCACTCTCAACGACTAACTTGTTTAGAATTTCAACGAACAATGTAACTGGCCCACTGCTTCCACGCGTTACATTTGCCATTTGTTGGGCAGCATTTGCAATCCGCAGTGAACGCTTAAGGCATAGCAAAACCCTGTGATCATCAGCAACACAATCATTTGGAATGGTAATCAAATTGAATTATAAAGCACAACATATGATATGCCTCAAAAAAAACAGAAAAAAAAAAACATAGTTTACGATAAAAGGAAAAAAAATGGTATTCAACATCTAGATTGAGAGAAGAAGCAGTTTTAGTTGAATAAAAAGAAGGAAATGGAGAGTATTGACAACTTGGTTCATTCTAAATTCTCATAGGAAGCAATTTTGACAATTTCTTGTCATGTGTCCCTTCACATGCCTCTACTCTTTAGCCAAACCAAAAAAGGCAGCAGTTCTACCTTTCTCCATCCTTAATACCATTCTGGTCATCCACCCAAAAAAGATGAGAGCATGCATAAACGGCTCTGCATTGGTCGGCCTTCTTCAAAAGTTTTGCCGAGTACTGGGGACCCACAAAATAAGAGCTGTAAGGAATACGTTAACAAAAAAAACTTGTAATATTGAATGATCAAATAATAATCATACCCCTGTTGCCTTATGTGTTAGAGTGTCTCTGTTCTCCACACCAAAAACAGACATCCTCTGTAGGGTACCAATTATAAGATGTATGGCAGTGAACTGTGCTTTAGAATCCTAGTAGCAGCAAAGAAAACAACAGTTGAAGGGGATCTAATTATGGAACACCTTTAAATTGCAAAGGGCACTAAATAAAAAGCAATTAAGCAATTACCGCGATATCTTCTTCGTACAAGATAAATGCCTGTGTGAAGAACTCGTAGGCTAATGGCTCAAGATCACAATCACAAGCGGCCTACGTACAGATGAGCAGAGGACACAATGCAAGTTAGAAATTCATTCACACTTGTCAATATTGACCGCTCATATAAAATTTTGAATCGCACCTCAGCACATTGCAGATAGAGCCGCAATGCCATATCGGGACATGGAACAGCCGAAAGAGCCTCAATGCTCTGCAACCACAAAAGATATATATCAGATAAAAGAGACATACTATAATGTCGCTACTAATTCAACTTTGAATGGAGACAGTAAGAAAAGGACATTGACAGATTAGTAAAGGGAATAAATACACACATGGATATATATAAAGAAGAGCCTAATGAATTCAGATTTCAGACCATGAATGCACATATTGATTGGGAACAGCATTTCATGACCAATCGACTGTGTTTGACATACCCTTTGAATTATACACGTAGTGTACTCGGACAAAAGTGCCCGACGCATACACACAAACCACACCATTTTTGGAGACAACTGTATTTAAAAAAAAAAAAATTGTGCAATACTCTTTTTTTGAAAGAGAGTAGACATGTAAAAAAAGTAAAAGATAGTGATATTGGGGCAAACGGAGGGCATAATAGAAGAACTAAAAACATAATGAAATTATGTCTTGCTAGCCGTGCCTTATGTAAAGGAACAACTAAGGCTCCTTTTTGCCATTTTGGCCAGTATTTCAGTTAGCCTTGCAACCGGGCATGCTTATTAAAACTGAGAATATGCAAAGTTCATCTTCAGAGAGTTCTGTTATATGATACACTCAAGATTCCAGATGCTACTTAAAAGCATAAGGAAGACAGCCTTTGATTTGGGTAAAGATTTATGGAAGACCTAAGGCAAAGAAACGGTTGGCTGCTTGGAAGATAGGCAGCCATAATGAAGGACAAGTAACCTGCTGTTTCCAAATTCTAAGATACCAAGCAAAGACCCATTACATGAATTTTTTGAAATGAGATCAAATAGTATGAACATTTATAGTGTTATAATGAAATGGGCCCGGGCCTTACCCGAACAGAGGAGAGACGGACCACTTGACAAACACAAGGGAGGTTCCATCCTAAAACCAATTGCAATAGGAGTAGCCCCCTTGGTTATAAAGTGGTACAATTTCTCTTCTCCAACCAATGTGGCACACTCACATGTGGGTTTTATATTTCAACATATAGAAATATAGTCACATGAATAACTTCAAATAAAATCATATTGTATAGATTCCTACTTTAATTTGTGTTGAAGATATTAGTGTGTCAACAGTAGAGCATTTACTTATGAGAAGTCATAGATTATATGCTGATACATACGTTTGATGTGTAGTTATTTTATATGTTATTAAGCCCTCACTTCCCTCGTTTTTCTTTGCTTCTAGCGCTCGTTAGAGCAAATTTAGGGACTAATCGCTTCCTCGAGTGTCTTGTGTTTTCATGCGGTTTTGTACGATAATGGAGTTTTGGAGTGCATTTCCTACTCATTCCGAGATGTATAGGAAGGCGGAGAAGCTAGGCGAACCCCGCGAGTCCTTAATGTGGTTCCACACCCCGAGGAAGCCCTGAATCAGCCGACCAAGTAACCCCGGCTCAAGGAAAGGAGGAACGAAAGTCCAAAGAAGAATCTCAAGTCTTCCCTAGAGGGAAGCTTTCATCCAAACAAGCCCCCCCCCCCCCCCCCCGGGGATGGAAGCAGGATGAAATCACCATATCACCATAGAGGCATCCCGTTCGGGAAGCCCTTGCCTCTCTCGGTAGAGAAGCCCTTGTCCCGAATAAATCTGATTGACCCTAGTTCTTTTTCCCATTGTTATCACCTCTTACCATTACTTATATTTGTTTGTTTTCATCGTTTGTATTGTTTCATTTGCCTAGTAGACAATAGTTTAGTTACAGCCAAATCCAAACCAACATACGTGATGTCCTTGTGGTTCGACCCTTACTCCAATAGCTACCTGATTAGTTGACCCCCGGATTATTACTTTAGTTTGGGTAAACGACTTAATCCCTTAGCAACATTGAATCATTGTCAGGTCATAGTATTTGCTAGAAACCAATTATAATCTGAGTATTTGTAAATATTTGAGCCAAATTAATCTAATCAAGTTGGTCTAGCTCTTAAGCGTGCGTTATGGTGCCTAACTTTCAAACTAAGGGGTCGTTAATAGTAAATGAGTGATTTGAGTTGGACCATAATTTGTGGCTATGTTGGGTAATTAAATTGTTGGATAAATATTTTGTAATTATAATAATATCCAACTGAACAAAGGTTGGCCCAGAAGGAGGTCATTAAGGCTAGTTTAGATAGACAATATCCATCCCAAATGCACTAGTAAAGTCGGTCAAAAAGAGAGGAAAATATAAGATTCTTTCCTTACCTTATTACTATTACGAGTATGGGGACTTTCATAATTGTGGTTATAGGTGGGATTAGGCAATTTTGGTATGGAGAAGTTAGAGAATTTCCTCACTTATAGAGAACTATATTTGGCTGCTCCATAGACGGAAGAGAAGTGAGATTTCTCTCTCTAAAATTGTCTTCTGAGATTTCCACAAAAATCCTTAAAAGTATTCTAGCTAACCGACACGGGTGATTCATCGGTTTTGGTGGACAACTCAGGAAACACACTTAGGGCTCTCGTCTCGATAGCACCACTCGACTCGAAAGGCTCCAAAGATCTTCGCTAAAGTATATGTTCCTGGTTTAAATTTTATGCATCATGGTTGGATCATGGGATTGAGAGTGATCACTGATTAGTTAATTTGCCTTATTAACTAATAAGATCAATCTACTACGAAGTACTTATTTAACCAGTTGATGGTCAGAGATAATATTAATAAAAAAAAAAAGGATGAACCTCAAAACAGTATGTAAGATAAAAAATAGTGGGATGGAGGTAATGCCTGATTCACTAACTGAAAGATTCTTTTAGGCGTTGCAGGCGCTTCTTCACCGTCTGCTTCACCATCCTGACCCTGAAGTTGCCTGACCAGCTGTAATACAAACAGCGTTATACAGATTTCACACGAAGAAATGTACTAGATACGAAGATCTCATAGTTCAAAGTATGACAATATAGCGTAGAAGTAGTACCTTTAGTGCACAAAAGACCAGAGGTGGAACAGTGAAAGGCAATCGTTTCTGACCACCAGTCATGATATGTCTCTGTATGGTACATATAATCTGACACAGTGCACAAAGGGTAAGGTATTCTTCACGATCAAATGTAGAACTAGGTGGTGTCGAACCTAAGAAGGATACTACAAATTACCTTTAACATCTCATCAGGATCATCATTATATAGCATGTGTATAAGGCGAGCTACAGAATTCTGCTCCTCCTTGAAATCCTCCTCATCATACTAGAATTGTAGGAAAAGACACATACAGCAATCACTCAGTTGCTACTTCAGTGGGTAAAAACCAAATGTTGGAGCACAAAGGATATCAACAGGAACAACATAGAGTTAACTTCGCAATAAGAGCGATTAAACCAACGCATATGTAGATTTTGGAATAAGCTAGTGGCTCAAAAACTTTACTGCAGAGGCAGGGCCGAGGAGGACAGACGTAAGCTAACAAAAAAGGTTATGCCGTTCTGGCGAATGGCTGCATCAGAATATTTTATCTTTTATTTGATTTTGTTCTCAGTTATTCACTTTGCCTCCCTTACACTCTATTTTTTCCTCTTTCCTTGTCTCTTTTCTCTGCGTTCTTTTCTGCTTGGCTTATTGGTTTCTTTGGCTTTATTCTCGATTCTCCCCTTGCTTTCCTTGGTGCACTTCATTATTGTTTTCTTTCATCTCTCTCCCTCTCTCTCTCTCTCATTCTCCTCTATCAACTAACAGTCCCTTATGCTGATCCATATAAGTATATAACTACTTACACCACAACTGGCTAGCTAAAAATTGATGTTGGTATCAGCAACAAAATCTGACATACATACTTCAACGTTTATTTCGATGAGAATTTTAAAAGTTTCCGAAGACAAAGTAGGTCATTCGGAAGCGAAAAACTGACATGGTGCACTTGCACAAATAAAAATGTCACCCAACAGATACGCCAAAAACAAAGTAGGCGCAAAATGAAATAAAAAACGATGACGATGAAGTGATACCTCATCAGCAGAAGTTTCACCTATATCTTTGATAAGTCCTTTGATTAACTCAAACAATGCTTCCACCTGCAGGAAAATGTATATTAAATATCTATGCTCACTACCCAATGCCTAAACAGCTAAAAAGGAAGAGAAGATCGATGAGATGTACCTGATCAGCAGTGGAAATGCAAGTATAGTTTTTTAAAATGTTCTGTATGATTAGCATTGCCATGACTTTCTTGGTATCGTTATCAAGATAGTCCATTATGCGGGGATAATTAGAAAGAGTTAATGCTGTAACAGCATCATTATACTTGTCCAGTGGAGCACTTAAAAGTGCTATGATTTGTTTGGTAGCCCGGCTGTCTTCCAGCTTCGGCTTACCTGAAAGTTTCTTGACACATGCACCCTGCAGGGAAAGGGCAACTCAATTATCTGTTATGGACATGATGATCTAAGGCCACAAGATACAGTGTAATCAGGCAAAGTTTCGCAAGTAATAGACCCACAAAAGGCTAGTAAGATTGACTAGATGAAAAACTCTATCAATGAGCTCATGTCCATCTGTCACAGGGGAACATAAAACTCATGTGTAAATACCAAGAAATGATCCCAAGGTCTTTCTGCAGATTCAAAGTCCTACCTAAACAGTGCATCGGTAAACTCTCAGAAGTAAAAACTCCCCATGTCAAAGAAGCGCACACGGGTTATATCAACTACATGAGAAACATACCAGTACAAGATCAACATAGTCAAGGCAATCGGGATGAACACGGAGAGTAAACGTAAGAAGTGAGGTGTATAATGTTATGGCTCCAACAATTGGCATGTCCACCTGTGCTTCGATAACCTGGGAGTGGGAAATGGTAAATCAATTTCTAGATGCTTGGGGGCAAAACAAACACGAAGCTTTCTTTAAGATGGTTAAACATGAACAATCCAGAGATAAATCGGTGACTCATGAGATCAAGATCAAACCTAGTAGCCTACCTTCCCAATGGCATTGTTCAGTTTACCAAAAGCTTCCACTTGCAGGAATTCCGACAATACCTGCACAATATTCTAGTCAGCTAGATGTCTGGGTCAATTTTATCATGGGACAAAATTTGCTATCACTTACTTCTGGACTAGATGCAGCGTAGTTTGATAGTCGCTCCATCAGCTCAGATAGCACCATTTTTACATCAACTGTTGGCTGTAGAAGTAGCAGTTTGTAAATAGTAAGAAAGAAGCATATAAAAGGCGACTGGCATAATGACACACTTGAAGTAAATATCTTCCTCAAAAGAATTACTTAGAATACTGAGCACTAATAAGCAAGATCTTAGCACCAAGTTGGACTGTTGGAGTCACCTCTCTATAGCCCTAAGGGAAAAAGAAATGCCGTCGGGAAAGCTCCCCAATTGACCTCAGAGACAGCTTATTTGGAGCTTTATATATCAGCAACAGATATACAAATCTCCGAATAGGCTGTCTCTGAGAGACATATAAAGCAAGGTAGAGGTCAGAATTATGAATCGTCAAAGGCGTCTGGAATAACGTAGAAATTTAGTAATCAAAGCGTCCTTAGTGTCGTTAATCAAAGATCTAATCATTTTTCACTGGTCATAGGATCGTAGCTGATTGCTAAAGGAATTGTCTTATATTTCTTAGCACGAAATCAGATTATGTCAAGGGGGTTTTCTACAGTAGCACTCTCTGCTTCTGACAGGTGATCTGAGTAGATATGATGGAGAATTAGAATAATCGAATCCCTAAGCAGCAAAGGTGGTTCTAGAATATTTGTTTTGGATCATATGAGACATATTAGAACCTGCCAGAGGCTTAACTGTAAGAAGATACTTGAGAAACATGGTATCAGCGCTCTATTTTTCCATGCAATTCAATCAATTTCCTCCTACGTAGCTTTTCGCCATTATAATGGTATAACGTTAAGACTTTATTCAGCTACTTAAGATAGATGTCATGCCATCTAACCGTGGCGTGTGNNGTTGCACTTTTGACATCATCTATACAAACAAAAAAATTCATAACTCGCAAAGAAAAAGGCACTCTCGTGTTCAGAATAGGCTAACAAGTTGGGCACCAGATTTAGGAATGTAACAATTGATCCCAGGCATGATAAATACCTGAAGCTGCGGACATGCACCCAATAATATGTCAAGTGTTTGCAAGTGATACTCATCCGGAAAAACTTGGATTATGCAGTCCATCAAATAATGTTGTGCCAGATCATCTTTAGAGTTAACAACCTGCCAAGATGAGTTTTGCGCAAATTCAGAATCATAATGAAGGATGAGAAAGCAAATAAAGAAGCATCATAACTGGACCTGCTCTAAAATTCTTGGAAGAACAGTGTCTCTGTACATCTCAAGATCCACGCCCTCTATCTGACTTAGGATATGAAGATTTTTTCCAACCTAGTTTAAGAAAAAGGCAATGCAAAAGCTAAGAGCTCTAGAAAGAAGTTATCAAGCTGAAAGATGAACTCACTCCAGATAGAAGAGATTACAAGATCACGAAGCTCATTCCTCTCCTTTTCGCATTTTTCTTTTACCCGGCCAGGTCCCTGCAGACCAGAAACCTTGGTTGAAGTCCTTAACTCAGGATCATGAAACAGCATGAATCAATACAAGCACCAAAACACCTGCATGGCCAAACATAATGTCCTCGTGAGACACCCTTACCTTTATGGCATGCAAGTACTGTGGTGTCATGCATGGTTTTAACTTCTAGTACAAAAAAATAATAAGAAAATTGCAAACCTGATGTTGCAAACGAACCCAAAGTTTATTCATCTCTGTGAAGTTATGCAGCACAAAGTCCACAGCATCCATGACGGTGTCACCATCTCTGAATCAAATAAAAATAAAAAAATCAATTTGGTTCTCAATAAGACCACCTTTGTGAAAGGCGGATAAGGATTTAAGGCCTGCACTCTTCAACTTAGACTGGCATTATTTACCTTAACTAATATTTTTGTTATATTTGAACTTCCCTGAAATTTCAACTTAGGCCGTTTCTAATTTACTCTTCCTAACTTAACATAAGCAAAGTTCAGAAGATGGCTCCTTCAGTAATTTGGTGATGTACTTGGATCAGCATATTTTTATGACATTTCAGCATAACCCCCTTAGTATCTTTTTGTACACGGGAATCACCCCCTTGTTGTCATTAAATATCGTCAAGTACGTATCAAAGAGAAGTTAAAGTGTTAAACACTTCCCAATCTTTTCTCTGTTTTCTCTGGAAACAAGTAAAGTAAGTTAAAAAAAACTGGGCCCTTAGGGTTACATAATGTCTTAATGCGAAAGCAGCAACCCCCAAGACCATCAACATCCACCAATCAACGAACAACTTAATATATTAAAATTCTATCAGGATTTCCTTTGATTGGCTCGCAAATGAAGAATTTAAAAACTAAAAATCAACAATATCTAATTGTGGTTAATTGGCCAAACCTTAAATTTAAGGCTAAAACTTCGGTATCTGGTCTTAAAAGGATGTGATAAGCTCATAAACTTTTCTGTTTTTTCTTCAGATGCCTCATCCTCATTACTTATTTAATTTTCATTAATAAAAATTCTTTCCTCTTAAGAAATACTATTAACCTACTTCCATGATTGTTAGATATACCCTAAATAAATACACTCGTCTACTTCTCTTTTCAGAAACTCCTCTACCAAACAACACTATTATCCCGTGCCTCCAAAAGGGTATGGTGAGGTACGGAGGGGTTGAAAGTGCACAGCCGTACCCTTGTCTTGAAAACACTCTGAGAATGTTTCTTAGCTGTGTATCCATCTTATTTTCCTCAGGAGTTCCACATCTTTGTTCATTTTTTTCTTATCATGTGAGCTGCCTTTTTTTTAATCTCGGGAGAAATATAAGAAACTTAAGAGTATAGCTACTCCCTCCGTCCCAATCATTTGTTTGCCTTTGATTAAAATACCCCTCACAAAGAATAAAGAAGGCAAACAAATGAATGGGACAGAGGGAGTATAAGCAAGCCGTGTATATGACAAAACTATACACGGGAATAACAGTAAAGGGTAAACGACAGGCCAAAAGCCAGTTGTTTTAATCTACCTCTTCTTCTCGCCATTCTCTTAACAAGTTTTAACGAATGACCAGATATCGAACAAATAGGTGACTTGAAAACATATTAACTTACCAAGACAAGTAATACTCACCCTTCATACTCTGACCCAATATCAGGTAATTTGTCTCTAGTGACTTGACAAAGATAGCTCCTCAAGAAAAGGCCGCGAATTGGATTTTGAACAGCACGACACATCTCAACAAGGTCTTTTAGAATATCTTTAGATGGACCCTCTTTTGAGTTTATGTATATGGATCCTACGGTACAAAGGAGGTACCTGGTGATTTGACATAGGATCTTAAAAATTACAGTACAATATTATACAAAAAAGAATATAATCTCGGTTGAGAAAAGTGCAGCTCCAGCGCGCTTAAGCCCAACGCCTTGGAGAGGCACTAATCAAACATCTCAGTGCGCCTTATGGATAAGGCGCAACTTGCAAGGTGCAGTACTATGCCCTTCTCTTTGGCATATTATCCCTAATGTTTACTTCTTTACATGTCAACCCTCTTTAAAATCCAAAAAGGAAAATATTGCATAAACCTTTATCTTGAAAATACGAATCAGGACACCAGGTTTTCAAAAACTTGTGTTGCTACGGACCTCCTCGCCCCTATGTGCCTCACAGCTGACGGCTTTTCAAACGAAGAATATATTAAGGTTATCCTAGTGTTCCAGCAAGGTTTATGTGGATTTTGAAAACACGGTATAGATAAGGACCAAACATGAGTTCATAGATCACTTGTGAATTGTGTACATTATCTTTCTTACAAAGATTTGACTAAGAGTGAAGATTAGGGAGTACATGTACAGCACACTGCGTTTGTGTCGAGTAGGGCAGAGTTCTACATATGCCATCTTGCTAAATTCAAAATTATCTATATCACGTATCACCAAATCATGAGATGCGACAAAAATTACTTCATCTCTAAATTATGGCAACACAAGGTGGTGTAAGCTGTAAGGAGATTTCGATGAGTATGAAATAATGCAGCCTGTCTTATAGGAACTGGGGGAATAACATAAGCTCAAAACTTCGAGAAAAATATCAAAGACACTTACAGCCTAGGCAATACATTGCCAGCATGCTGAACAAGTTCATAGAGGTCACCCACTGAAACGCCATGCCTACTTTCATCTTTGAAGAACAATTCTAGCTTCCTCAATTCATCAAATGCTCGCATGTCTTCCCAAACCATAATATGTATGAGAAAACACAAAACAAAGAGTTTACCGGCTTGAGCTTTTATATGACTAAACTTGAGTAAAAAAAAAGAGCATAGGTAGGTGCACTTGCTTTTAGATAATATTAAAAACTAAGACTACTGCAACTTTAGAATGTAAGCCGCTACACTGATATCTCGAGAAAATGTAGATTTAGAATTTTAAGCGACTGTCTTTGAAGTTCAAAAGTTTACTAGAGCAGTCAGGACTCAGGCTCATGTATTCAAGGGCCTTACAGAGGAAAAAAGTTAGTGCAATCTCATAGATTTAAAAGCTGGCAAATCCTGGTAATCAACATACTGTAGAAACAAATAAACAATTACTCACTCCAAATTTATCAGACAGAAATTGCAATGAAACTCAACTCATGACGGAGAATTCGACAGAAATAAATTACGAGACATCTTTTAAAACATAACTGCTACAACTTCAAATTAATTAAAATCAAATTGAACCAGTAGGTACCACTACATCCATCAAAACACAAAATTGCCAAAGGCAAGCTATGGGAATCGGATCTACGCAGTGTTTTAGGTTGTTTATGGATGATCAAACACTGAAATTGCATTGACGATGAAGTGAACTATTTTACTTTGTTCAATTATACTCAAAAGCTAAAGGATAATGTCATTCCTTAGCTCCACACTACATCCATCAAAATACCGAAAATCGGAACAATACAATAGAATCATGCTGAAAAAATCAAAGAGCCAGCAAAATTCACATGAAATTGAATAATAATTGAGAGGAAATTAAAGTCAAAGCATGCAACACAGAAATAAAAGATCTTACAAAGCTCAAAATACTTGTGAGGAGAAAGTTTAGAGGTTCGCAACTCCGAAAGCATTAGCGCCGAGAATTTGAGTGCTTCTCTTAGATTGTCTGCCTCCTGCAAAATTATTTCAATTACGAAACTAAATCATTAATTTTTCATAATCAAAAGTGAAAAATTGAAGGAAAGAGAAATTACGAGAGCACGAAGCATGAAGAAGGCGTTGTGTTGAACACCGGCGATTCCTTCGGCAAGCCATTTCTCTTCGTCCTCTATTCCTTCTATTCTCATTTTCCTCCCTCTCTCTTTCTACAGATGACAGGTAACAGATGACAGATTAGATTACCACGACGATTACATAACAGTTCTTTCACATGGAATATGATCGTAACTAGACCGGACCAACAGGTGTTGGGGGCAAGTCGGGACACTTTTGATTATATATACCTTAGACGGGTTGCTAAGTGAATTAGATTATTAAAGTAAAGTTTCTGAGTTCATTCAATTATACATTAAGCTCAAAAAATTACAATATAACTCATAAACATTACATATAAGCTCAGTTGAATTTGAGTTTTGATGGCAAAAAATTAAAATGTAACTTATAAACTTTAAAAAACTCAGAAAAAATACACATAAGCTCGAAAACTAATGAGATATGAGGTAGTACACGGTACACCCGATGTATGTTCCTATTTCTCGCCCGTTTGCGATAACTCATTTTTCTTCGAACACAAATTCTTGTTTGTGACAGACGCTATCCGTCACAAATAAGAGACGGGCTGAATATATACAGTATTAGCAATATGGGCCGGATAGTAGTTGGGCAGTGGGGTATATATGTTTAAAATATGTAATATTGTGTTAGATTGTGAGTGGGAAACATATTGTACAATTGCATTTAATGCCAACATACATCAAAAACACCACCATATCATCTTTACGTCAAATGCTAATCAACTCTCCAAACTTTCTCAGCTATGAACACAATACTCCATCAACCCTAATCCACTCATTCTTCATAATCATACATTAAAATTATCTTCAAATCTTCATACTTTTCTCACAATCATAATCATCCATTCAAAGTATCATCAAATCTTCATACTTTTCTCACAAAACCATGGATATGGTTGGGAACTCGACAATGGAGGATGAAAATAATCAACAAATTGTTGATGTTGAGACTGCTAATTCTGTATCGGTTGATGGTAATGTTGAGACCGCTGATGGTGTATTGGTTGATGGTAAAGACGATGATTTTGCGAC
>LHUT01002138.1:2768-14981 GCA_001412135.1 Silene latifolia subsp. alba
AACCGTTATTCACGTTATTTAATACTTCCTCCATCTTTTTACGTTCTCATTTGTTTTTTAAAAGTCAAAGTTTCTGAACTTTAATCGTAAATATGTTGAAAATAAAATATTTACTTATTATCAAAATTTAAGTATAAACAAATTTTAAAACAGAGCATAAATTTCACGATTTAAAACTAGTACACTTAAGAGCACCAACCAACCACTATAAAATAAAGACTCCATTAGAGATACACATAAAATACAAACTTTCCATAGATTGCATCACCAAACTAATTTCTGCTAATTACCATACTCAGCTAACTCATCATTCAATTTGTGCTCATCATTTCACTTTAAACTCATTAATTCTCTTTGTATCAAGGAAACAAAATCACCAAGCATTAATTCTCGGATATATTTATCTTAATCTTAAAACGGGTCAAATATATCATACATAAAATAAAAACAGAATTTATTGAAATTGCTAAAAAGTTTGTCCCATCTATAAAAGTGGGTATCACTTAACCCGTTTTATTTTTTAGACGAATATATCCGTATCAACGAGTATCCATTGACAATAAAGAAAAAAAGATAATTGATTTAGTCAATTTTTAACCCATCTTTATAGAAAAAATCCAGATTTTATCCCTAATTTACTTGGTCCTACCACAATTACAATCACCCTCATCATCAATTCATCATCCCTATTCAGTATTCCTTCCACCAAATAACAGAAAAGCAAAGACAAAGACATCACATTTCATAAAGACAAAAACTCAAAAAAACATTAAAGAGAGAAAAAGATAAAGGGAAACAAAACAAAAGCTGTTCTCTTTTCTTTTCTTTTTCTCTCTTTTCTATTTCTTCCCCTTAACTTTCACACCTTTCATTTCAGATCCATAGCTTGATCATTTTCACAATTTCACCCTCAGTTTTTCTTGTGTTTTTTCCCCAAATTGTAGAAAGGGAAAAACCCTAGTTTTGGGGAAATGGCGACAAGAGGGTCGAGATCAGAGAAAGTAAGGAGAATATTCGAGCAATTTGATTTGAATAAAGATGGAGGTCTTAATCGAGCCGAAATGGCAGCCCTTGTCGTTGCTGTAAACCCTAGGGTTAAATTTTCCGACGAACAAATCAACGCAATTCTCGATGAAGTTTTCCGAACTTACAGCGAATTCATTAATGGCGATAAAGGGTTAACGTACGATGGTCTTATGCGGACGTACGATGATGGTGCGGGTGATGTTGACCGCGATTTCGAGGCGCTAAACCTTGACCTTGCTGAAGATGACGGCGGCATTGCGGTGGCCCCCGCGTCCACGTCGGAAATTGGTGGCGACAGCAGCGAGGTTGCGCCGGTGAAGAATCAGAGGACTGCGTCGTGGGCGGCTTCTCCGAATCACGGGATTGTGTTCGATGATACGTGGAAATTGGTGGATGAATTGGAGGTTTTGATAAAGAATTTGAAGTTGAAACAAGTTAAAGATGGGAAATTGAAGAGTGATGTTGCGGATGCGTATTCGGATGCCGGTTGGTCGAGGGAATTCGGGCCGTCGTCGGAGATTTCAGAGGGTAATGGGAATAAGAGGGTTAATTGGGTTGAATCAGGGCATGATTATGTAACATTTGTGAAAGAATTAGGGGTTTTAAGAAGTAGAGCAGACGGTTCGAGGTCAAGAGAGGAAGCATTTGATGGGCATATGGCAATTGGTAGGGTTTTGTATGAGAATCATATGTTTAAGGAGAGTTTAGTCAGTTTTAAGCGAGCTTGTGAGCTGCAACCTGTCGATGTTAGGCCTCATTTTCGAGCAGGGAATTGTTATTATGCTGTGGGGAGATTTGGGGAAGCTAAGGAGGAGTTTCAGCTTGCTCTTGAGGCGGCCGAGACTGGTGGGAATCAATGGGCTTATTTACTCCCTCAAATTCATGTCAATTTGGGGATTGCACTTGAAGGTGAAGGTATGATTCTAAGTGCTTGTGAACATTATAGAGAAGCTGCTATTTTGTATCCAACTCATTATAGGGCTCTTAAGCTTTTGGGGAGTGCTTTGTTTGGGGTTGGGGAGTATAGGGCTGCTGTTAAGGCTTTGGAAGAGGCTGTATTTCTGAAACCCGATTATGCTGATGCACATTGTGATTTGGCCTCGGCATTGCATGCTTTAGGGGATGATGAGAGAGCTATTGTTGAGTTTCAGAAGGCGATTGATTTGACCCCTGGACATGTGGACGCATTGTATAACTTGGGTGGGTTGTATATGGATATGGGGAGGTATCAGAGGGCTTCTGAGATGTATACTAGGGTTTTGACCTTGTGGCCGAACCACTGGCGGGCCCAGCTTAATAAGGCTGTGTCATTGTTGGGTGCTGGTGAGTCTGATGAGGCGAAGAAGGCGATGAAAGAGGCGTTGAAGATGACCAACAGGGTTGAGGTTCATGATGCCATTGCTCATATGAAGCAACTCCATAAGAAGAAAGTTAAGGCCAATGGTAGTGCTAATGGTGAGAACACTTTTGTTGTTGTTGATCCTTTGAAATTTAATACTGTGGGCGATAGGACGACATCTAGGCAGGTGTTGGCAACTGCTCTTGAGATTAGGGCTTTTCAGAGGTTGTCGAGGTTGGGAAGGTGTGATGTGGATATTGTGAAGAGAGAAATAACTGATAATGATGTTCCCTTGTCTTTCTCTGGCACTGGTATTCCAGAGAAAACTATCCGTAAGAATGTCCTCGAGGGACTGCTCCGAAAGATGCTTAGTTTCCTGAAACCAGAGACATTTCAAGAATCTGTTAAAGCTATAAATGAGAGGATACTATCCGTGTTGGATGAATCGGGTCATGGCAGAGTAGATATCGGTATGTTTTATGCCATCATCGCTCCAATTTGTGGGGGACCTCCAGACAAGAGAAAAAGGGTTGCATTTGAGGCTCTATTGTATCGACCTGTGAATGAAGGCAACGGGCAGTTAAGAAAGTCAGATGCCACCAGGTACCTGAAGATGCTGAGAGCCATCTACATTCCATCACGAGGATCAAGCGAGATGTTTGAGATCCATGGAGAGACTGATGGTTCAACTATTTCATTAACGGAGTTCCTTGTGATGTTTGATGATCCAGAATGGGGTTTTGGCATTATGTCCACTTTGGTGAAGCTGGAGACCGGTGATCGTGTTCGTCACGGGCATCATGTTTGTTCAGTGTGTCGGTATCCTATCACCGGGTCTCGGTTTAAGGAGTCAAAAGCTCACTTTGTTTTATGTAATCAGTGCTATAGCGAGGGGAAAGTGCCTGCAAATGTTAAGCAAGATGAATTTTCATTCAGGGAGTACCATAGTGAGACAGAGGCAGCAAAAGATAAATTCAAATGTTTTGGTACAAAAAAGAATCAATCTTGAAATAATAATGTGTAGCTAGTCTGCGTTTTGGTAATTGTGCATTATTTTAATTTCGTGTTAATTTGTAGAATTAGTTGTTTGGTGTGAATTATGTAGGTAGTGGATGTGTGTTTGCAGATGTTATGTGCCATGTATAGTCCCATCTTTCTCTCTAGTTTTTTTCGTGTGATTTTTGCTTTGATTCCATCCAATTAAACAAGTAATTGAAGGTTTCTGTTAGGTATGACTGACTCTTCCATACATTCATACTCCTAATAGTACTCCCTCCGATCCAGACAGATGGTAACACTTACCTAAAATGGATGAACCACACCAATGGTAACATACTATATTTGGCATGAAAAATAACTAANGCAAGGTGATGAGACGTAATTATATACTCCCTCCGATTCAGACAGATGGTAACACTTACCTAAAATGGATGAACCACACCAATGGTAACATAACATATTTGGCATGAAAAATAACTAAATTACCCTTACATCCACTGTCTATTTACAACTTTCCCACCCACTCACCCACTCACCAACTACTTATTTAATGCACCTAAACTCATGTGGCCCCAATCAAACATTTCTACTTTACCCTCACTTTTCCAATTTTTCTTAAATAACCACTTTTTTCCTATGTTACCATTTGTCTGGATCGGAGGGAGTATATAGTTTTGCCAAGTTCATATGGCGGCTTTTGACATGACGAGAAGTGTAACCTTGTCAGTTTGGCTTGGAATTTGGTATCAAAATGTTGGTTTCATTCAAAGGCCCAAAAGAGCCGCAGTTAGTTATCATGGTCTGGTGTTAGTGCAGTGCATCAATAAGCTATAGACAAAGTGTTTAATTGATAAAGTTATTAGATGTGATATTCATTCATATGATCTATGGTTATTTCCAAAAAGTAGGGTGCTAAGACATTTTGGTGATTTGAATTAAATAAATAGGGTGTGGTGAATTTAGGAAAATTGAAAGTGAGAGAGTTGATATTATTTTATTTTTAATGATTCAATTTGGCAGCAAGAGCATCAAAAATTGTGTTTGGCAGGAGTTTAGGAGGACTAAAGTAGTCTGTCTAAATTGGTTTGAAGGAATGATTAAGGGTGGTGATGAGATTAAGAGTAGTAGATGAGAAATCATTATCTAAGTTAACTCCTATTTGGGTATGTGGTGTTAATGATTAGCAAAGGCCCTTGAAAATTTCGGCCAATAAGAAAGTTGTATAGCTGCTGTTAAAATAGTTTGTGTTTGAATTAGTTCTATTCATCATCATCATCATCATCATCATCATCATCATCATCATCATCATCATCATCATCATCATCATCATCATCATCATCTGTTTAGTGGACTACAAATTATGTAATGATTGCTCAAGTTTTATCAATTTAACCCATCATATTGGTTGCTGGCTTCGTTACTGATGTTGGCCAAATGTGGTGCGATACTAGGGCGGGCGGGCTCCGCGGGATGGGTCATATGGCGGGCCGGGCCAGTGAAGGTCAACCCGGAACCAGTCCGGCGAAGGGTGACAGCTTTAAGAAGGCCGGACCGGGCCAATTCAAGGTCAACCCGGAATCAGCCCAAGGGAGGTTTGAGTGCGGGCTTAGGGGCGAGCCAAGTATGGTATGTTCTGCCAGACACGGGGTACGACCCGAGGTAGGGGTCGGGTCGGGCAGAGCCTGATCGAGAGGACCAGGCTTTTTTCAACCCGAGGGATGGGCTGGTTATGGGTGGACTAGGTCATAGAGCCGTCCTTTGGATATTCTCATAGAGTCATAGAGCCGTCCTTTGGATATTCTCGTATCTAATATGAGATCCTCTTATCCACTCTTTTTTTATTTTACAAGACTGTTTTATACTTGTATATAAATTACATATATTTCTTATACATGTGAATTAGAAACATTATCTATGAGAAATCTACAGAAATGAATTTTCTTGGGTTTGAATTAGTTCTATACTAGTATAGATCCCGCGCGAATGCGCGGTATTTTAGATAGAAACATTAAAGAAAATAATAATGAAACTGATATTTAACTCAATTTGAAATTTCATTGTAAATTTATTATTATTAATATTTTGTATTAGTGGTGGAAAAGAGAAAGTTCAGTATAATCCAGATGTAAATATAATATAATGAAAGCCCAATAACAGATATGATATAATAAAAACCCAATTACAAATATGATATAATAAAAGTTCAATTATGACCAAATTCATTTAGGCGGGAAAATTTTGGAGAAATCTTATTTTTTTAGTATAAGGGAGATTTTAAGGGACTTGCTAAATCCCGCACAACACTTTACTTAATCCCGCACATTTTTACCCCTTATTCCAAACGTGCCCCTCTCATTTCTCAACCCACCAAGAGAGAAACAAGAGAGAATGAAAGGGAAAAAAAAAGAGAAAAAAATGCAATGAACGTTCACTACCCAAAACTCAACCACCCGACAACCCTTCCCCCGTCAGTCACCACCCTCCCAGAGCCGCCGACCATCGCTCCACACCGCCGTTCTAGCGCCGACCAGTCATCCTTGCTTCTCTCCCCGCGACGACGACCCCTTCCTCGCTCCGAACCTGCACTCATGACTACCCCTCCAACAACCTACAACCTGCAACCATCGCATCAACTACCACTACAACCACCACTCGATGCCGCCCCCTTCGACCACCCTACTCTACAATGACGACCCTTAACCATCCCTTCAACAACCCAACTCAATCCAAACCCTAATTGTAAAAATCCCCTTTTTTAATAAAAAAAAACATTAACTAAATCGATTATAAGATGGGGCATATTAAAATTGTTAATAAAACGGCGAGATTACGTGTTAATAATGTGCGAATTACGATCCATGTCGAACGATTAAAGGATTGATTAGCTCTAGAGAGAGAGGGTAGAACAGTTTTTTTAATTCTTTTTAGTAGAAGGGCAATTATGGAAGATTGGGGTAATATGTGCGGGATTGAGTAAATTAATGTGCGGGATTTAGCAATTATAAAATACATCAAACAACATTTTCTCGCCCCTCCGTTCCCGTTTTCCTTAAAACAATACACACGCAAGAAACATGAACATTAAGAAGCGGCTCAAATAAATCAACTCTCCCATTTAGCTTCCAACGTTTATTTATTTAATTAAATTAAATGTCACCATGAAAACTAGTCCTAACATCTTCCTCATTTGAGGGTTAGTCATGAGGTTCTCATGCCTTGTATTTTACCTTATTTTCATTGCCTCTTGTAATCCATCATCACTCGCCACATTTCCACCCCCCTCTCCGCCACCACATATCTCACGACGGACATCTCCCAAAAATTTGGTATCCCCCCCTAGCACATCTCCGGTCGAGGAATTAGCAAATAATGGTGACAATAATGTAGTCGAAGAAGCTGATTATGGGTATTGGAATCCACAACCTTACTCTAATAGAAACCATGGTGCTCCTATTCCACATACCAAGGTATCGAATTAGCAATTCTATCTAGCAATGAACAAACCTTCCAAAGATTAACTTCGCGTGTATAATCACTCGAATAAATTATACTATAAGACTCTAGTATCCATTCAATCAAGTCATTTACAGTTATATTCTTCATTTAGTTTGGTATATTTCAGCAGCATAATGAACAAAAGTTATGCATGCTGCTTATATAATCTGAAGCTCAAAGTCTTGACAAAAATGTACAGCTTATTCCGGTTTCATATTTCTTAGCAATTCCACTGAAAACATATATATACAGTATATCAAGTGCAAACAAGTAATCTATTTGTAATAAAGGATATAACAGGAGTGACTCCGACTCAATGAACGAAAGTTGTCCATATCAAATACAGATCAAGTACTTGTAGCTAAAGTTAATAGCTCCGAGCTATATAACATTGAGATAGGCGAGTGCAGAAGCAAGTTTGTGTACCAGGAAACCGTGCATTGCTAAGCATTATGTGGTTCTTTCAATTGTCGGATGTTTGTAGAAATTACTCACAAGGCATCATTAGAAATCACATATGTCAAATTACCTGCAAAATAGAAATCACAAATAACAGTGCATTGCTAAGCATAATATGGTTCTTTCAATTGTCAGATGTTTGATATGTTCTCACCTACTTGAATTGAGGATCATATTAGCAAAACCTTATATTGTCGATCGAGATACCATAATCAAATTACTCTAAATAGGCTATGTAGGGACTATGGATGCATTTTACAATTATATTAGTCTAAAACCGCTTTAAGTAACATTAACTCTTTATTTATTTATGTATTGAAATTACAGATATTTTATATTATTTATGACTTTTTTTAGATACCCGGTGATTATCGAACTATAGGAAATCGTTGCGTTTAATTGACAGTGCGTCTGAAAACTCAAAAATCGCTTTCAAAAACGAAAAACATTTTAAAAATATCTAGAATGTTTTATACACGTCGACAACGTCGACATGACATTAATTATAGTCAAATCCGACTTCGGGCCCAAAACCGACTCAAAACTCAAATCCCGAGTCAATGCAAATCGCAAATCAAACTTGAGTCAAGCACACAAAATACCTACCCCAAATAACACCCAAAAGCAATCTTACACAGCTAAGCAAACACAAATCTTAACCCAACAAAACATAGGATAGAACAAAGAGAAAAATCCAAATTGGCAAAAAGGACAACACGCCCCTTTCCCTCGCCAGTCACCTCGCGCCCCTAGTGGGCTTCGCCTTAACCAGCAAGCAAACTCAACTGACACAACACCACACAATCCTCTATCAATAACCCCTAGCACCCCCATTTACAACTACGCGAGAGCCCACCCCTTCTTTTCTCCCTTAAACTTCTAGACTTGACTTCCTAAGTCAAAGCAGACACGTGTTTTGGACCTACCGATTCAAAACACGAGCCTTACATTTGTTTGGTACCCTCATCGTGCATTAAAAACACTTGACTGACCATTTCGACCAACTACACTCAATCAACACTAAAAGCAACACTTTTTTTTCTTACAAATTGGTTTTTAAAACGAGTTTTCCGACTCACGAGTTTAACACTTTGTCGATTCTCGTCAAGCAACCGAACATGTAAGTATGAGGGTGTAACAAACTCTTTACTTCATGCTTTTACTATTTTTATGACTTTATAAACATGAACAATGCATAACATGATCAAAACATGGAAAGATCGAGCCAAAACCGAGTTTTGGCCTTAGACAGGAGCTCTTTGTCACAAAAAGAGACCCGCGCCTCTAGTGGCTTCCCATGTTAGAACTCAAATGCGTTTGAGTTCATTTTCCTTTAACACTTTCTTTTATTTTCTTTCTGTTTTTTCATGGTTTTTACCATTTATTTTCTAAATCTTTTGCAACCTTTTGACCATTGCCAAAATCATCTTTGGTTCTTTATACCATATGGCGATTTATCCCGTGACTCGATGATATTGTTGGTTAACTACAAATTAATTGGTAATTAAATTCCCTTTTCTCTTATTCACCATTTCTCTTCATTTATTCGCACTTGCAAGCATTTTAGTCATATTCATAATCATCCTTCGTTCTTTATATCATGTCGGTTTAATCCGAGTACGATGATCAATCTTGACTAATTACAAAGCAATGAGCTTAACATAATTAGTTCATATCAAACATTTTTCTTTCAATTTTCTTTCATTTTATTTTCATCTTTATCTTGACCATATCATATGCCATCCTTGGTTAACATATAGGGCATGTCGATTTAATTCACGTGCGGTGACGAATTGAAACGTCAATACACATTTGACACTTTTATTTGTAAACTATTCATGTCAAGCTTGCGAATCCGAATCGGACGCTGAATGTTACCTGTAATACTCCACTGAACTGAAGACATTTTTCGGTGGGGTACCCTCTTGAAGAAGTTCATTGGTAGGCTTAAAATCTAACTAGTGCTTAAAAGGATTGAAAGTATTACTCATATCAACAATGGGCACTTTCTTTTTCTGGTTATCCATGCGAAAGAACTCCACAGTTAAGCGTGCTTGGCTTGTACTAGTATTAGGATGAGTGACCTTTTGGGAAGGTCTCCGGGATGCGCATAAGTGAGGACAAAATGCGCTGAAAAAGACCCGTGTTGATCTATGAGCCATGTACACAGCATAGCGAGCTATCGCGAGTGACCGCTTCCGACCCTAATTTTGGGCCGGGGTGTTACAAGTGGTATCAGAGCAACCCTGCGACTGTCTGGTGAGCCTGTGGTCTGGAGTACCCGGGTCACCAACCTAGCGGGGGAGGATTCTGGGTTTTGGCTTGGCTGCGGTCAGATGCTGCCAAGCGCAACGAGGATATTATTCAGGTGGGGGTATGTAATACTCCACTGAACCGAAGACGTTATTCGGGTGGGGTACCTCTTTGAAGAGGTCCATTGATAGGCTTAAAATCTGACTAGTGCTTAAAAGGATTGAAAGTATTACTCATATCAACAAAGTGTACTTTCTTTTCTGGTTATCCATGCGAAAGAACTCCACAGTTAACCGTGCTTGACTGGGAGTAGTCTTAGGATGGGTGACCTCCTGAGAAGGTTTCCGGGATGCGCATGAGTGAGGACCAAATGAGCTGAAAAGAACTCGTATTGATCTGTGGGCCATGTACACAGCCTGACGAGCTATCGTGAGTGACCGCTTCCAACCCTAGGTTTGGGCTGGGGGGGGGGGGGGGGGGGGCACTCGATCGAGTAGGTGAGGTACTCGACCGAATGGGTGTGACTCGATAGAGTGGGTATTTGACGTTTTTATTACCAGAACCGTGTTTTTGGGCACTCGATCGAGTAGGGGGCACTCGATCGAGTGGCTTGTCAGCTCGATCGAGTAGGTTAGAGATCAGAAGGTCTGTTTTGGGTCTGGAGTCGGGGTACTCGATCGAGNCACAAAAGCGGTCTTAACGACCTTTCCAACAAAAGTGGTTTTTAATAACCTTTTAAAACGGTTTTAACAACCTTTTGCAAACCCAGATAGCTCACTTGGACCGCACATTGCACGTGCCCCAATGAGCTCTCAATTTTCCAACCTTCACAAATATGGGCAAAGCCTGTGTCATGCCAATAGGCTCGCGTCCCAATTTTACACTTTATCATTTAAACACATTTATTCAAACAAATGGACAGTGTTAAGCACCATAACCTAAACTCGGTAAATGGATGTTTAATTTCCGCTTTTGCATGCAAATCAACTTAAATCAAACTCGATATCACTTACTTGATACTTGGATAAATAACCGACTTAGCAAATACTCACATGTTAGGTTAAACGTTTGGATACGCGTTCATGCATTTAACCCGACTTATCAACTTTTGCACTAACAACCACGATCGATCAGTAGAGGCTGCTAACTCGAGCGAGATTGAGTGTCCGATTAAAGAACTTTTCAATATGTACCCTTATCCCTTACTCAGAACCTTTGGATAGTAGACGACCTTATGCATAACAACGAGAGTCATTTTAGACATAGAATGCTAAAGGGGGACAAGTCCTTATCTTTAGTATCTGTGTCAAGAACCGCTTCATGCTTTGTTTGTCCAAGGTATAAAGTGGATCTATAACAATTGCTTGGTGGCTACTTCAAACAACATTGCATCGTTTCGAGACCTTCCTCGAGACGAAACCGATCGATATAAAGCGTTCCGATCGAAAGCATTTCTATGTCCTCGAATGTGGTTGTCAGACCGCGATATGTCCGCAGATTGGCGTGCAAGTGGCCCATGCCCACACTTTTTATATAATATTATCGGCGCCTAGTATTATCGTGAAAAGTTATTATGAAATTATTATATGTTGTACGGAGTACCATATTTTATTGAGTAATTGATACTTTTAAGAACGGTAATAATGATCAGGAATTTTTATTTGTAAACTTACTCTTACCAATTGTAAAAAAAAAGAATGTCAAATTACCTTCAAAAAAGAAATCACAATTTACTCACAAGATATCATTAAAGAATCTCCCTATCTCGACTTGAAAAAAAAAAAAAGATATTTTACAAGTGCCTCTATGTTTTTTTTCCATATTACAAAGTGTACGGCATAGCTCCTAGCTATGAGTTCCAAAATCAGCGTATTTTTTAGTCGTGTTTTTTTTTTCAGGGAGTACTTAACATTTAGGCTCGTTTGCACGAAGGTACCTAACTGTTTTTTTTAGCCCAAAGGTACTCTTAAAAAAGGTCAAATTTTCGTCCGAACTAACGGAAAACATAATTAAGACCTTATTTTTCTCTTTAATCTTTTACTTAAAAATAAATTTCCATTAAATTAACCCCTCTTTCATCTCCCCCAACCAATCCTAATTAACTGTAACACCCCCATATACCAAGGTGTCTTGCCAAGGACCACCCTAGCATATAATGGTGTTACCATCTTGGTTACCCGAGGCAAGTATATCAATAGGGACCATCAAAGAAAAATTATTCAAGTATAAAGTTAAACTTATTACATGTCTCAAAAACCAAACCTAAAGTATAAGAAATGTAAACCGACTACAGCTTATAAAGTATCAAAAGACTCATGACAGCAAAAGCTAAGACTCTAAGTGATGACACTCTCTTCCTCGATCCCGCAGTTACCATAATATCATCACCTGTCAATATCTGCTCACCATCCCCGAATGGATCATCACAGTTTTGTAAAACAATAAACGAGATTAGTTCATTGAATAATAGAAATAAGAAAGGCAACACATCAACACCCAAGCCACTCAATACACATTCCTCCAAACTCCACCAGTAACCAGTAACCGACTACACATTGAGGTGTGTAGCTCTGCCGGGTTCCCATAGAAACAGCAGACCCACATCGCCAGTGGGGGACCGCAGCCTTGCCCACCTAAGACCC
>LHUT01002140.1:0-15639 GCA_001412135.1 Silene latifolia subsp. alba
TTCTCTTATGATTACGTATCATAACCGTTACTCCATTCAATTCCCATATTAATTTTGTAATAATTCATACCACAATAAAGATCATATAAAGCAACCATTATTTACAACCCTTTGAATGATCTTTTTTCCTAATTAATATTTATGTCATTTAAAGTTTGTGAACACTAATTTTAATGTACATAATTTAAAGACAAAATTAGCATTATTTAGCCTCCCCTATTTAAGATTGTTTTTATTCATTTGTTTCTCCAAAATAATCATTTGTGGGCGATAAATTTGTAGTATTTTCCTTGACTTGAATTTACAATGAACGATTAGTAATTTGTGTATTGTTGTTTGTTGTATTTTTATTTTTATTTTGTAGGCGGTAAGAAAGGCCTTTTGGTGAATTGGTGAGGTCATAGGGTTAGTTAACTACTGATGCCACGAACAGGTAAATTCATTTTTTAGACAACTAAAAACTTCAATATTTCAATTTAGTTTATAAGTTTTCTAATTCTTAGCTAATAAAACTTATCTCGAGAAATGACCAAAAAATACTCAGAGCTAACCTATGATTTTCACGAGTGGCGAAACTAGTTATTCTTCCTTAATAGGGGGTGTTGTCTTTATATTAAAATGGATTAAATATTATCTCATGTGGACATATAGGACAATTTTTTTTACTTTTCCTTATGTGCTTTTGTCTTATTCATCCCACATGATATATTTAACTAGTCTTAAGCTAAGACAAATATACCGTTCTTAATGAGAATTTGCCATTTTATATACAGCCACAAACACATAACTAAATTCATTATTATTAATAAATAATTTGTCTTGTAAGGTGATTTTTTACTAATACTGTGAAAAATAAATTACTTGCTCTATTTTCTTTTTATCTTCTCATTTCCTTTATCGCGGTCTCTAAGACGAAACTTTGACCATAGTGTTCGACATTTATATGATATTTTGATAATAAGCGTAAATATTTCATTTTTATAAATTTATATTTTTTTATTCTTCAACATATTTACGATCAAAATTCAGAAACTTTTAGTTTCAAAAAGCAAAATGGAAAGGTAAAAAATGGAAGAAGTATATTTTAGCTTAACAAAATCACCCTCTTAACAAGTGGTTACAAAAACCGGTTTTACAAAAAATTCCCGTGTAAGACCACCTTGCACAAGAATTTTTGATTTATAAAATAGATTATACAGTATGATATACACAAGCAGTTAAACGGTCTTAAGCAAGAAATGATGATATACAAGTATCTCGATTAAGCATTTGTGTTTAACATTTTAAGCAAAATAGAAACAAATATAATTAAACCGTCATGATCTGGGTTCAAATCTCGTCTACATCATATTCGCCCTTGTGAGTTGTGACTCACTTTACACCTTAAAAAAAAAAAGAAAAATTCATAAATTTAGTATTTTGTAAAAATTGATAGCTACTCTTTTTTGCATCATTTATTATTGCCTTCTGCACCTGGCTAACACGCTAAGACTGGAGCTATTGTTTGAGAGCAATCTTAACTCAAGACGACTCTCACACCAACTTTTTTTAATAAAGGCACAAGTTATCACGCTTGCGAATTGTAATATGACCTACGTTTAAGGAGTGTTTGGATTGAAGGAAAAGAAATGGAGGGAGAGTAGGGGATCTAAAATCCCTTATTTGGATAACAAATGGGGGTGGAGGGAAATGGAGGGATTCAATTTTCCTCCTCCAAACCTAATCAAAATCTCTCCACAATAGGTAAGATTTAGAGGGAAATTGTATCCAAACCACCATACTTCATTCCCCCTCCCCTTCCCTTCTCTCCCTTTCCCTTCCCCTTCCCTCTCCCTCCACTTTTGTTATCCCCTCGATCCCTTAGGGTGTGTTTGAATAGCAAAAGTGTAGGGAAAGGGAGGGGAGGGGAGAGGATGGAGAGAAGGAGAGGGGAGGAAAGGGGAAGTGGCCCAAGTGGGTGTTTGGATACAATTTTCCCCCTAATCTTGCTTATTGTGGAGAGATTTNTAGGTCGCGACCTTCTGCTTGGGAGGGTAAAAATAGGTCAAAGTTAATAAGGTGGAATTAAGAGTAAAATCGGGTCGTGACCTAATTAGTGTGACCACTGCTTGGGGATGGTCTAAGCGAGACCAAAATTACAATAAGACAATGCAGGGAAGACCACCACAAGTGGTGAAATTTACATTGTGATTTTGCGTTAGCTCAGCTTCCTGTCGACAACTAGTACTATTTGTATGGAAAATAAATAGCTTGGCAACTAAATTACAGAAGTAGGCTGGGAGTATGGTACTACTACTAGTCATACTACAACAAAGGCATATATGCTTTGTACGACATACCCCAATCTTTCCAACCTGAAGTTGACAACTCTGGTTTTGTAGAGATAACACTGGCATTAACGGCAGATTATCGTCTTGAGAGCGCCGGCTTGATCTCTACATCACATAACCCGACGCCACATTGATTGTGGATTTTAATGGCAAGATAGTTTCCCAATGTTCTACGAAAATTTGGACCTCTTCTTTTCCTTTCTTGAATCTTTTCTCGAATCATTTTCCTCCGAATCAAACTTCTCACAATTTCCATTTTCCTTGGGCCTTCCCGGTGTCTTTGATTTTGAAGCCTTCCTCTTCTTTCCCGGGGAAGACCCTCCATTACTCTCGACAAATCCGTCTCCGCCACGAGGCAGGGGTTCTTCTTCATAGTTCGTATCAAGCCGCCAATTACACATAAGGTCCTGTTTTTCATCGTATTCCGAATCGACAACTTCACCGGCTCCAGGGAGTAAGCTGTTGAAGGTGACATTGCCAGTAGTCCCTCCTTTGCGCTCAAGTAAAACAGAATCGGGCCTAATAATGGTCCCAAGTATACTCCTGTCAGCACCTAAATTCATGATGGCCTTCGTATTCGTCAGAGAGGCGTAAGCCATCATAAAAGCTGATCTTATCTGAAGAATCAAACACAAAGGTCGAATATCATTCAACAAATTACTAGACATGGGATAAAAACCAAGATGGCAACAAAACAGCAATTGCATTAAGATTTCACAAAAGCTCTTGGTGCTAATACAAATGTTTGATTGAGTGTCAAGAGTCAGATATAATGTAATGATTCAAAGGGTGTATAGATAGCAATATGATTCAAAGCGTGTATTGTGTTGCCCAAAACGTTCATACTATGTCAACTGCATGTGAACTCCTTGAATGCAATGGGCTCATTTTTGTGCCCTGAATTCTTATGTCAAGTGACCAACGTACTATACTGAAAACAATTCTAGAAAATAAAAGCATCAAATGTATACCATACAGTCATTAAAGAGTTGTTTAGCGAAAGCTAAAGAAAACCCCAACATACAGTACAGAAATATAACAAATAGAAAACAGTGAAAGAAAAGCAAGGAGGAACAAAGACACTCAAAGAAGAGAACAAACCTGGAAATAATTATAAGAGCTCTTCCCTATGTCATTTTCCGGAGACTGTAGACCACAACAAGGTGCTCACAAGTTAAATCAAAAGGAATGATCAAATCAAATAGCAGTGTAGTGAAAAAGGTAGAATGGGAGGAGGGATGTTAGAAATAAATGTTCATAATCAAACAGACACACAAACAATGTTATGTGAGCTCATCCAGAAAACAGAGAAACAGAAGCTTCACCTGTGGATCTTCTATGCATATAAGAAATGGTCTTCCGTTTTGTTGAAACCTGAAGCATAAGCAGAAACAGAAAAA
Source organism: Silene latifolia subsp. alba (assembly GCA_001412135.1). Lineage (NCBI taxonomy): Eukaryota > Viridiplantae > Streptophyta > Magnoliopsida > Caryophyllales > Caryophyllaceae > Silene > Silene latifolia. The sequence continues at coordinate 3,731 of LHUT01002140.1, forward strand.
CAGAAAAATCAAACAGGGGGAATAAACAACTTCCAATATCAAGAAACTGCACTGAAAAATAAGCCATTATGGAATTTGCAAGGTAGAATATGAACTGTTATAGAGACAGATTCAGGCAATGGAACCTACCCCTTTCTGCTTTTCAGAAAGAACGTTCCTCTTCCATTGCACGACACGCCAACGTCCCAAGTGTTCAATTTATGGGCATAAAACTCAAAAAACTTCACCTGTTTCAAGAAGCAACATATATTTTTAAATATATGTGTACGGCAAAGAAGGGGAGCCTTGGCGCACCGGTTAAGGTGTTGCTTTGTGACCGTGAGGTCACGGGTTCAAGTCCTTGGAGCGGCCTCTTGCCAAAATGGCAAGGGAAGGCTTGCCCCAACTACACACTAGTGGTGGGACCCTTCCCCGGACCCTCGCCTAGCGGGGACGCCATCGTGCACCGGGCTGCCCTTTTTTTAGTAGTAGCTCGCCAGTACTAATAGCAAGTGCCTAACATCACAGGTCGGTGGTAGCTCCTATTCTACAATGTATTCAACCCCTGGTATGAGTGGCAACGGCAAGTACACGGGAGGCGGAANCAAGAAGCAACATATATTTTTAAATATATGTGTACGGCAAAGAAGGGGAGCCTTGGCGCACCGGTTAAGGTGTTGCTTTGTGACCGTGAGGTCACGGGTTCAAGTCCTTGGAGCGGCCTCTTGCCAAAATGGCAATGGAAGGCTTGCCCCAACTACACACTAGTGGTGGGACCCTTCCCCGGACCCTCGCCTAGCGGGGACGCCATCGTGCACCGGGCTGCCCTTTTTACAAGAGATATTTGTTCTGGGTTAGGTCATCCTGTTTGGTTGATGATATATTGGGTTTAGAGCTTTTGTATTCATTATTTGATCATTTCCCTGCAATAAATTTCAGGTTTTACAAATACTAATGAATCTTCAAGAATTATAATATTAAAACGGGTTTTCCCGTTGTAATAGGCTAAAAGGTCATGGAATGGCATTTCTGCATCTGAAGTATGCTCAAGAGTCAAGAGTCGCAATTCTAGAGAAGTTTGTTTTAGAGTGGTACTAAGGGCTTTTGTCGCAATAAAGAACTCTTATCACTAAAGAAAACTTACCAGTAGAACTCCCAAATTATGTTCAGGATACCGTTGGCCTTCATTTACACTCTGCACCGTATGAAGCATAAATGATAAGAAAACCGCATGTTTGGCAACACAAGAAACCAATTCTTTTACAATCATTTTAGTAGTAAAGATATAAGCAATTGCATTTTTTCCTCCTATTTTCCATTCTAAGGGCTTGCTTGTGATAGGGGTTATTGTTACTAGGGTAATATGGATCAAAATAAGAAGAAAATGGACTAGTGTTGAAGGTAAAAATGCGATAAAGAGGGTAATACTTAGTCCATAAAGGGAAGGAATAGTTACGCACCTCCCCCAAGGACAATGAGTACCCCATATGTAAGTAATAGTTACCCGTCACTTCCGCTTCTCACCCTCAACTACCACCGTTTACCACCAATCTCCTCCACTATCCCAACTCCCAAGCAAGCCCCAAGAAGACAGAGTACAACAAGAAAATGTCTCCTTGATAAGTATATTACTTACAGATTTACATACCTTAAGCATAGCAATAAGCATGGCGAGCAGTGCATAAGACCCAATTCCTCCGGAATAAACCTAAAAAACATTAATAAGCCAAAAAAGCGCCTCCAAGCAAATCCAACAAAAGCACAAGGTTCCTAGAGTATAGACTATTCATTACCTCGTTTAACTCTCTCTGTTGCAAAAAGACTTTAAGAATCAAACAAAGAGGCCTGAGGGGAGGTAACCTTGAAATGACATCCTGGAAACAATACCCAACTGTAAGCCAAAAAAATTGGAAACTGAACGGCTACATGCTTAATAATCCACAAACATCTGGAGGTCCTAGAGCATCCGATACTCAGACTGTTCAAATTTCGGAGTTTAAATGAATACAGTGTACAACTTATTTGCATATTCAAAATCCTTGTGCGACAAGAATTTAGCTACGCAACTGAAATGACGAGCATGGAGAGAGATAAAAAATTAGCTTGGTTGATGAGACGGACTGCAGTGGATGTTGAGTATGACAAAAATTTGTTAAATTCAAACATCAGAATGCACGGAAGACACGACGCCAACGCAACAAACAAAACTGATAATAAAGGATTATCTTCATAGCTAGTTTGTAATCCACTAATTAAGTCTTGTAACTATTCGTTAGGCAATTAAACAAATCCGTAATCATGAATAGTTACAAGACTCCAAACGGCAAAAAAAAAAAAAAACCAAGTAATATCCTCCCAAGATAACAGCGTAACTAAGAACTCGACTTTTCAGACAGACCTACATACTCACCTGGATATACTCTGCAGCCTTGGGACCGTTGTCCACATCAAAACTACACACCAGAAAAAAAATATACATTGATCCATCGGTAAATAAAAATTCAGATAAACAACATACTACTAAATGTCCAAAAATGGGTAAGAAATCCATCTCTAGGTGATAAGCAATGCCTTCCACAGTTTTATGATCCGTTTAGAATGTTAATCCAGTCACAATTGCACATGACAAACCAAAAACAACAAAAGGAAGATCAAAACATCCCAATTTATAACGTCCCAATCAGGTCCAGAAATTTTCCGTTGCAAGGCAGATCTGAAATTATTCAAGTAATAAAAACATCTTGCAGCTTCCTCGTATACATAATAATAGAAACAGAATTCTAATTTACCAGAGGATGAAGTTTTTTTTGAAACTCTTTCTTCTACAACCCGACTAAAGGCATATTCCTTGTTGCTTTTCTTGTGAAACTCGCAATTTTCACTTCTGAGTGTATGTATCATACATGATACATTCATGCTACACTCCAGATTTCAAGTGTCGTGCTCACAAGTTTTTAAATAGCTTTTCCCATTTTCTCCATCTCATTTTAAATAACTTTTCACTTGTCAAGAATCATGGTAGCTTATAATAGATTCATAGCTTAGCTTAACTCTTTCTATGATTTCACTATGAATAAACTGCAACTTCTCGTCAAAAATTCCAAAAAAAACAGTTCTCTGTGAAAGTACTTTGGGATATATCTAAGCCAAACAGTCTCATGTACAAGAGGAAGCCAGGAATTAAACAAAAGGCTTTACACCTCACAAACCCATCCTTCCCTCCCCTTCTCTACCACAAGTGAAGAAACAAAATTGGTTGACAGATTGCACATTTTCGTTCGACAAATAATTGAGATCTACGGATACAGAACACAGAAGAAGTTACAAAAAAAATATCCAACAATCTCACTACAATTTAATAATGTAAAAGCAAATCAAAAGCAAAAACCTGCACATGCACTCATTTAAAGAAGAGATAACCCTCAGTCCCTCACCTAACATCAAATTGAACATCAGTCACCTTCTCCACAAATTTAATAATTGGCACCCTAGCCTTGCCGATCACCTGCACGCCAATCTTTTCATTAGAAACGCAAATACATAAATATCAAAGAGATGAAAAAAGAACCACGTAAAAGAGTTTCATCAACTGTCCTCAATTATAATGGTTTATGCCACACACAACCATTTATCATTCAATAGACAATAAATACAACAGTAACAACACCCAGCCATAAAATAATGGAGAAGATTACAGCATTTCAGAAATCCTCAGTCCTCTCCTCCCCTTACTCTCCACTCCCCAGTTGATCACAAATTAATTCACACGTATTTGTATCACCAATGAAGGGGAAAAGTGAAAGAAGATGTACACCAATTAATATTAGAGAAGGAAACCACAAAACAGCAAAGTTTAAAAAAAGGATGCCTTTCAAAAATATTGCAATTAAGGCATATAATATTATTAATATAATCCCACTGTATGTTAATATAATTGTATATGTGAATAGCCATACACTGTCTATCTTCTATCTAAAAAAAAGAAAAAAAGAGTACATGAAGTTAGGTAACAATTTTAGGCAACATCAGATCAACTGGCCAGGTAAGTTTTGAGTTTTATAAACCATGCTTCAACAACTCGGAGGTGAGTACTCCCTCCGTCCCCCAATCATTAGTTTACCTTTTTTATTCTTTGTAAGGGGTATTTTAATCATAGGTAAACAAATGATTGGGACGGAGGGAGCAATAAAAATACCGACCAGTACCTCAAAATTTGTAAAAGTTCACCTAAATTTTTCAGAAACTTGTAGATAGAACTTTTGTAAATCATATAATGATACTATTGCAAACATACATGAGGTGTTACTTGATGGATTGATGCTAACATAGACTAGGCACGAGTGCATGACTCAATTCCTGGGCACTCCAAACTCAAAGTTACTTTCGATTTATTGATGTCTCCTATGGTTGAAACCAAAAGTAACCAGCCAGAAAACTTCGACACAGAAAACCTCTCTAGTAGTATAAAAACAGAACTACGTTACAGAAAACTTCTCCAGAGAATACCGAGAAGAGCCACAACTGAACAAACATATATAATCCAAGTTCAAGTACTACAATGGTCCAAGTGATCAAAGCTAGTGAGGTGATGCATATTCAACAAGATCTGGCTTGTGACATCACACGCTAAGCTAGTCATAGAGGAAGGGGTCAAGGGCGGGATCATGAAATAGGCTTGAGAGTCAAGGGCCAATCATGGCGTGACAGTGATACATGGCAGCTGGATGACACAAGAAAAGGGGAAACTCGTAGGTCCTGGATTGCAACGCTTCATTGTCAGACCTGACCTATGCAGTGCAGACATTGTTGTGTCACAAAGGAGAATCATGGTGCAAGCAAGTAACAGTGAGCAAGCTATGATGCGATCATACATAATTGGCATGTCTTGACGCAGCACTAGAAGCAGAAGTGAACTAACAAGAGCTGTCTAGGCTGAGTATGCAGCTGCTTGCGCATGGACCAGCAGGACACGCCTGGATAATCAACCAAGGCAATGGCATGACCAATCAAGTCCTCAACAATGCGGACCTAAACTTCAGTTTATTTGAGCTATTCTAGCCAGACTATTTATTCATTTTAGGAATATATTTATCAGTACTATTAGGTTTGTTTTATGGCAGATATTTGCTGTGTCCTTTTAGCTAAAATAAGTCATATAAGGGTAAACAACTAAGGGGGTTCTTAGAGATTTGGAATAGATCTGGAAAACATTTCCCTGATCTTCACAGCCTTTTGTTGCTTAGCTTCAGTCTCTTTCTTTACAACTATCTTTCCTCATCTCCGTGGTGGTTTAGATTTCTTGTCTGTTTTAGTCCCTTTAATTGAAAAAATTTCAGTTTTCTTTCTTGATTCTATTCTTCTTAAAGTCTAGACTTTAATTTACTCTCCATTTTAGCCTAGGAGAGTTTATTTTAGTCATATGTCTTGATTAAAGAAGTTTAATCAAGGAATTAAGAGGAATATTTCAAGAATCTTTCTTTGTACCTAATTTCATTGTTGATGATAGAAATGTATGTATATGATTATGTGGTTGGAACTTAGAGCATTTAATTTTTGGATTTCTACTGGAATCTTAAATTTTTTGCTACTAAAACCTGAATTTTTTCCAACACAGTTTGGGCTCTTTTTGTCCCCCTTTAGAATTATTTGCATTTCGTAGTATTTTTCTTTAAGTATATTTATTTTATATTATTCTTTAATTCTTTGTTGGGGAGTTAAAAGTGAAATTCCTTTTGAGAGTTTCCTCTTTGATGCCCTTTTATTATGCTTGATTCATGGTAATTTGAAAATCATCGATTTTCTTTTACCTTTCTTATCCGCAAGGATATTATAGATTGATTTCGATCAATCTAGTTTCTTTACCTTGTCAAAAAAAAAAAAAAAAAAAAAACCTAAGGGGGTGTTTGGTTCACCCACTATAGGCATGGGGTACAGGTTCAGAATGAGCCAAACCCATACCAAGTTACCAAGTGTTAGTTTGACAGAATGAGGGTTTCATACCCATACCTCAAACCCGCAAGAAGATATGGGTTTTCCATACTTAAGGAGAGAGGTGGGTCTGAGATTGATACCATGGGTTTTGATACTATATTGGATAATAGGATCAATGCTCGGCAGAAGAAACAACGTTGGAGTCCTTCACATATGAGGACTATGTCGTGTTGTGTAGCTCGACTAGGATTAGATATTATTTAGCATTATCTAGAAGGAATATAATAAGGAAATTGTGTGCCATTAGAAGTTTAGTAATCGGTAGAATAAGGAGTCGAGTTAAATTAGTTTTCGTACTCACAGTTAGATAAGTAATTATAAACTATAAATAATATTGTTGTATTTCAGTTTTATTCATTCAAATTATAATAAAATTTCATAAAACTCGATCAAGGTTTGATCACGAAATCCCGATTTGATAAGGTACTTCAAATCTTGTTTAAAGTTATATTTAGATTGGCGTTTAATTTTAAACAACCCCTTGGCTCAAAGCTTCGGCGGACTTTTAGTCAAATATCGCTACAACAATCGTCTCGTTCGTTCGTCTTAGAGGGCACGAATTCGAGACTCTTCTACAACATCGTTCTTTATTTTAAATCGCTTCAGTACTCAGATCAGGTTTCAAATTATTAAAAAAAAGAAAAAAGAAATTTCAGAATTAGACTTAAACGCGTTAACTTAAAGGCTAATCACAATTTAATCATCCCCAAAGATAGGCGGCGATTAATCATATCATTTCAACTGCGTTACATTTTATTTTCAAGAATTTGCTTCTTTTTTCACTCCGTATGATTTCCTAATGTTGCCATCTTCCACTTCTGTTCTTAAGTGTCTTTTCACAACACACAACAAAGTGTCCTTAATTACTGGCTTTGTGTCCCTAAACACAACTTCAAGTCAGATTTACTCAATACACTTATGCAATCATATCAAAATACTAAAGTTCCTAACATGCTTCCTACTAAAAAGGCACGCACCTGTATTTTTTTGGCAATACCCTTCTGTGACAGTGCCCTGGAAAGTGCTTGTAAGCCAATTTGAGGAGATTTAATATTCGAGTCCAGAATTACAACCTGCACTTAATAACATGTAAGATCCATTATTTGAGTCCCAAAATTACAACCTGCACTTAATAACAAGACCATTATCATATGATTCACTGTTATTCAATAGAACACGGTAAATAATTACTACAAGGGAGGAACAGTTCTGGCAAGTACAATAGTACTTTCTACATAAACTCTAAACACTAATAAAAAACAGATCCACCAACAAATAGCTTATGGGCATTTTGAATGACAATACTTGTTAACTGCTCTATCACAGCAAGGATACAAGTAAAGTCAGAGGGGAAAGGGCAGCTAATAGTTACAAGCAACATAAGACCTACAATTGACAATAAAAGCCTATTCAGGACTGACTAATTAACTGAGGAAAAGTCAGCCCACATTAACTGAGAATAAGCTTTAACCAAAGAAACTCCGTTTTTTATGCATTCAATAGGAAATACAAGGATTAAAAAGGGGTGGTTCAAAGCTTTTGAAGAGTGAAATAAGCAGATATGTGTTTGGATCTCAGATGAAAACAATGTGACAGGGTACAAGTACTGCACTGATGAAACTAACTCCTTTATTATGTATCCCGAGTTATAAAGTTGAAGGGTATATGAATTGTACCACAATCCATGCATTTTGGGAAATAATCAGCTTAGTTTCAGATTTTGCCTTCAAAGCCCAAAATTAATTCAGATACGGAATAGTTCATTGTTTCATATGTAATCAAACAGGTGGTATGAAAAGCAGGAGCTTATGATAAAAAGCAAACAGAAAACAATTAGTCCTAAATAGGAAACAATAAACTTGAAAGCATAAACGCATACATCAATATCACTTGAAGGTAGATAGAGCCCTGTTCTATATGACCCGAAAACCTCTACCTGCATTTAAAAAAACAGCGCACACATTTAAGAGAGCAGAACGCACAGCAGACAGAAAAGATGTAGCTGTGTAGCAAGTAAAAATACCCTGCAGTTGGGCCATATATATTTGATAACATCTGACACGCGCTGTATTGCTGAATTCCTTGACCTTCCTTCTTCTGGAGTTGGGGAGAGAAAATCACAGAAGTCCAGTATCTCTGAATCAAACCAGAAGCATATGGTTAACAAACAAACATCCCTTGGTATTCATTGTCCAGATGATAAAGTTAGCTTGATGGTGAACAGGTGAAGTATGATAATGGGACTGAGATTTGGATGATGAGATTAAGGATTCTAGTTAAGCATGTGTATTCAATACTTTTAGTCTCTTTCTTCCATGCGTAGCCCAAGTTATAACACGGCAAATAAACAACCTTCTCTCCCACTATAGTTGCTACAAACTGTTCAAGGCAACATCCAGAAGGAAAGAAAAAAAATGTTGACGCCAATTTAAATAGCCTTACAGTGTTAAATACTTACTCCGTTCCATTGAATCCTTTAGTTTGCTTTATACACGTATATCAATGCTTGTTTTCTTTTGATCATATCTTTAGTTACATATTACTAAAAATAATAAAAATTTGATATTCATAATGCACTCGGTAAGACAATTTAAACAAGAGCTCACATGACTATCTTTTATGTTATGTATATTAGAAGTTGCATTGAAGATTCTATTCACTTATGAATAGTGCCCAAAAAGCAAACGTTAAGAATTCAATGGAACGGAGGAAGTATTTGCGATGTACAAGCATATGCACTTAAAATTTGCGAGCGGCACTTTTATCTAGCTAACCTACGATCAAGAGCTCTTGCGAAATAAACAAAAACTTGCTAAAGTATGTTATAGTAAATATTGCCTTCCTAGGCTACCAATCTGCTTCTGATACACCTCAAACCAATACCAACTCTAAGATGCAAGAATTGGGAGGTGGTATTTTAATTAAACCCAAGGACCAAGGAGTGCAAATGAGCTGACATCTGACAAATAATGGGCTATATCATGTCAAGGTCTCCAACATTCCTTCCAGCAGCTACGATTTTATCAAAATAATCGTATACTTATCGTTCTAGGGAAAAACACAGTCATAAATCCCACCCAAAATTATATGTGGGACTATCTAGTCCCATTATCATGTTGATAATGTCTACAAGTTTGAACTAGATAGTCCCACATCTACCTTCAAATCCCACCCAAAATTTTCACTTAGCGTTGATACCGTCATAAACGAAGATCAAAGTTTCTTTTTGATCCAACCTCTCACCAAGAATGAAGAAACAATAGACATACATCATACTATAACAAACGACATGAATCGACCCTCAGATTACAAACAGAACTCCTGTTTTTCCAATTCCATTCCAAATGGCAAATTCACATACAACTAAGTCATTGAGAAGACAAACACGAAACTTCTTTCCCCCAAAAAGCCCGCCTATAATTATGACCATATACATTGAAGTGGAATAAAGATGTAAAAATTCACAAGCGCACATCACACCACACGATTCAAATACACATCCCCTCAAACACTACAACACATAAAAAAAAGAAGTCCAAAACTTTGAGCTGAAAACTAGCTAACTAATAGAAAATCCGCTCGTTTTATGAAATCATATATAGTAAGTATATTACTCTACCTAAGTCCTAATATATCCTTGGTATTCATTTGACACTTTTACAGTTATAACTTATAACACGACAAATAAACAAACTTCTCTCTCACTGCAGTTGCTCTCAGTGCTCAAGGCGACATCAACGAAGAAAAAAGAAAAGAAAAGATGTGCAGGTCAATCTAAATATCCTTTAAGCAGTAGATCTTTCTGATGCAACTGAAGTGACCATTTCCAGCTACAAGCCTACACACTTAAATTTTGCAGCAGCAATTATATTTAGATGCCCTAAGCTCACGAGCTCTTGCAAAATAAACAGAAATTGGATAAAGTAGGTTATATAGTCAATAATATTGCCTTCCTCAGCTACCAATCTGCTTCTGATCCACCTCAAACGGTCAAAGCCATACGAAATCTAACATACAGTAACTGGGAGGTGGTATTTCAGATGACGCAATGCCTAAGGACTGTAATTGAGCTGACATCTGACAGATGATGGGATTGGTCATGTCAAGGGTCTCCTACATTCCTACCACCAGCTACGATCTTGCCAAAATAATGCATATATAACATGCTCGAGAAACATGGAACAGTCCATAAAATTTACCTAAATATCTACAAGCTTGTATGAACTAAATAGTCCAACATGACACATATACCTTCAATCCCACCAAAAATTTCAACTTTGAAGACATTGATACCATCATAAACGAAGACCAAAACTTTCTTCTTCATCCAACCTCTCACCAGGAAACAATAGACATACATCACTCTATCACATAAAACATGAGTCAACCCTAAGAGCACAAGACAGAACTCCTGTATTAAATTTCCATTCCAAACGATTAATTCACGTAACAACTATAAAAAGTCATTGAAAACACAAACATGAAAGTTTATCTCCCACAAAAGCTCACCTATAACTATGACCATATACATCAAAGTCGAACGGACATGTAAAAATTCAAAAGTGCACATCAAGCCACACTCTTTGATCAATCCTCTCTACAATTCAAACACACTTTTCCTCAAACACTACTACACATAAAAAAAAAATAAAAAAATAAAAAAAAAAAAAAAAGCGAGAAACTTTGAGCTGAAAATTAGCTATCAAATAAATAAAAAATCCGCTCCTCCTACAAAACCATACTCCATATATAGGAGTATATTCCTAAACCAAATATAATCTCGGACATAAACCACAAAGGCACCTATCAGTCTCCAAATTCGCGAACTTATGAGATAAAATCATAACCTCACAAAACAAATGTTCCAATGTTTTACCCTCCACAATGGAGATGCATTTCATCACCTAAACATAAACCTAAAAATCCAATCGTTTTACAAGCAATTCCCATGCATTCTACCTCCTAAACAACAAAACACAAAAAAACAGCAATCTTTCGTAAATCGGCACTATTAAATCAACTGCATATCACCTCCTACCAATAAAGAAACATCGACGACAACAATCGTAAACAGTTAATCTTGTGTAAAACCATTGTAATCGCAAAAATATAAAAAATAAAAAACAAAGCAAAAAACCTTTATGAAGCTGAAGCATGGGACTCTTAAACCGACAATCAGACCGAAACCAGCCTTGCTCAAGCGTCCTCTCTACTTCTAATTCCGGTTCCTTATTCTTCTCTCTGTCCACCGTCGACGAATTATCCGCACGTGCGAGAGATATCTCGTCGGAGGTAGTGTCGACATTGAAAGATAAGAAATCGACGGTGGCGTCATCGGTGGCGGCTGCGGGAGTTTCCGATGAGGTTAGAGATATTTGGTTACGAAATACAACGTAGTTTTCGAAGGTATCTTCACCGGACTCGGTGGTGGTGGCGGTGGTGTTTTCATCGGCGGTGGCTGAGGGGGAGGGGAGTAGTGGGCTTAGGGTTTCGTAGGAATAGTTGGCGACTTCCATTGCGGTTATTGGTTATGTCTAGGTTGGTTGCTGATGTGTATTACTAGTCTATAGACGAAGACACGGACTTGAGAAGGGTTCTACGATGTTGGGACTTTGGGAGCAAGTAACCATGGTCCATGGACCATAGCCCATAGGTCTATATCCGGTAACCATATTAATCGGGTTGGACGTGGGTCAAATTGAGTTTTTGAATTGGATAATTTCAAGGTTGGGTCAGTTTTGAATATTTTGTTATCACAAGTTAGTGTTTTAGTTCAGCTCATTACCACCTCCTACTAGGGATGGTAGTGGGTCGGGGACCCGACCCAGACCCTGAGGGTCTGACCCTAATGGGTCGGGTATGGGTCTCATTTTTCAGACCAAATGGGTGTGGGTCTTAAGAAAATATTTCGGGTCCAAGTCCGGGTCTAAGTTATGAGA